>JAIUZE010001278.1:0-13705 GCA_022085475.1 Heliosperma pusillum | reverse complement strand
CGTATAATTTTACGTAGTGACTTATAATACTCATGTTTTGGATATATGATATTTCATTCGCTTGTATCACATGTTTTGTGACGGTTTTTGCTATGTCCCACTTTGAGTCGGTTTTTACAAATGTTACGGTTTGAGCACTGTTTTGTCTTGTGCTTTGTACTCTCATTCCCTTGGCTACCTTCCCGTTCGTAAGGCTGGAATGTCGGAACGGAGAGGTATCCTACTACTTAAATGCATGTGTTAGTGGGCATACGACGACGTTGTTGGGAGTTGAACGCTATGCGTTGATCGACCCGGCCGTCCAATGTTGTGTACTTGCGAGGTGGTGTTATTTGCATGTAGCGTACCGCTTGTTATGAGGCTTGAGCTCTTTTCCGCCTCTTTCGTGAATTGATCTACCGAATTTGGGGTACTCGGCATATATATTGTAAGCCCGAGTCTTGGATGCGAAACGTTTTATCGCATGTCGAATCGGAACACGTTATATTCCGAGATCCTGGCCAGGTTTAGACTAGGACCGAATATTTATTATCGTCGTGCTACCAGGAGGAAATTAGTCTACATATACGAAATGTAGCATCGTGTATGAGTTCAGGGAAATGCTTTATCCCGTGGATGCCTGTTAATCATACTTGCCATGTACACGATGCTAGTGCGTTTCATTTACCGTGAGAGAGTTGCGTCTTTGTCGTCTTGAATGCGGTGATTCAGTTACATTATTCATGGTCATTGCTGATTGGACAACCGTTAATTGTCCTTTGTTCGTGACCTGATGATTAATGTGGTGGATTTTACTATGATCATCGCTTGACTTGACCTGGTTTTGTCTGTCGAGTCTCAATCTAATCAATCTTATACCGCTAACCGGTGACATGGCAAAGCCCTAGTGAGCTATTCGATTTGTGCCTAGGAGTGTCTTCCCCGAGTCTTTGAATAACATGATGGATTCAGATTTGATTTCCATATGAGCTTATCATTATATCTCGTATTGCCTATCTATTCTTATTGTATCGAGCATGGATATCTATATATGCATGACTGTACTTTCGTATTTCCTTATATGTACGTTTGATGTGATATGGCTGGGAGAACCCGGAGTTACTCCCCACTGACTGTGGCATTCATGTTTTTCATGGATGAACAGGTTGCTTGCTATGGATGACTTTTTGGATATGATATTTTGGGGTTCGGGTGTGAGTTAGCGGGCGTTGTCCCTGGAAGTTTCACCTCTAGACGATAGTAGCTAATTTTTTTAAACACTTGTTCTTTGCTAACATTTTAAGAGACCTCGTCTCTTTGTTGTATATTCCCGTATTTAGTGTGTAACATTTGACACACCTCGTGTTATATATATCTTGCATGTTTAAAGGTTTTTAAAATACCGTATTTCCGCATATTATTTCACATGCTTGTATGTTTTATATTTCCGCATTCGCGAGGGATGTCACACAAGGTATGTATGGCCTATCTTTCTATTTACTAAAGATGAAACTTTTGATGACTTTTTAGTACTAATGAAGCTTGCTCAAAACACGTATGATAAAAAGTTAGGTTCCATTCATACGGATCATGGCACCGAATTTGATAATCAAGCTTTTATAGAATATTGTAGGGAGAATGGTGTAGGACATAACTTTTCTGCACCACGAACCCCACAACAAAATGGTTTCGTGGAACGTATGAATAGAACATTAGAGGACATGGCCCGCACTATGCTTTTGTGTAGTGGCCTTCCTAAGAGCTTTTGGGCAGAAGCCATTAGTACTGCATGCTATGTGCACAATAGAGCTATGATTAGACCTATTCTCAAAAAGACTCCTTACAAACTTTTAAGAGGGAGAAAACCAAATATAGCTCACCTTCGTTGCTTCGGTAGTAAATGTTTTGTCCATAATGATGGAAAAAGTAATTTAAGCAAATTTGATCCACGAAGTGACGAAGATGTGTTTGTTGGTTATTCTAATCATAGTAAAGCTTTTAAAGTTTTTAACAAAAGAACCTTGTGCATAGAAGAAAGTGTTCATGTTGTATTTGATGAAGATAATGTGCCTGAGCAAGTTGAACAGAATGAAGAAGAAGACATGAATGATCCAGACTTTCGCCTCTCAAGGGAAGACGAGCCAGATAATAATGAAGAAGTTATTGAAGGAACCAATGATGAACTTGATAAATCCGCAAATGACCTTGAACAGAGAACTGAGACAATTGTTGATGATACCAATGTCTCTTCTCAAAACAAGGAAAAAGAAACTGAAGTTATAGCTGATGATGCTATAACTTTGAACCAGGACCAAGATGGTGTAACTGAAGTTGTACCAACTTCAGCTATAACCCCAGAGTCCAACTCAGGGGGAACCAATCTTGATTCTGAATCATTTGAGGAAAGTGATAGTTCATCAGATGATGATGAGCCTAGGAACTCTAAGAAATGGAAATATAAGAGTTCTCATCCTATGGATTCTATCCTAGGAAGTTTGAATAAGGGAGTTCAAACTAGACGAACTTTGAATAACTTTTGGTCATTCTATTCATTTTTGTCTACCATAGAGCCTACCAACATCAAAGAATCACTTGCAAAAGCCGACTGGATTGTGGTTATGCAAGAGGAGCTTCAACAGTTCGAACGCAATAAGGTTTGGCATCTAGTGCCACGACCCTCTAATCGAACTGTGATTGATACTCGATGGGTATTCAGAAATAAATTGGATGACTCAGGAGTTCTAGTTCGTAATAAGTCTCGATTGGTCGTTCAAGGTTATAATCAACAAGAAGGGATTGATTATGACGAGACTTTCGCTCCAGTAGCATGACTTGAAGCTATTCGCTTGCTCATCGCCTTCGCAGCTCATAAAGGAATAAAACTGTTTCAAATGGACGTTAAGACTGCATTTCTTAACGGTTATTTGGAAGAAGAGGTTTTTGTTGAACAACCTCCTGGATTTTTGAATAGCAAGTTTCAAAACCATGTTTTTAAACTCGATAAAGTTTTATATGGTTTGAAACAAGCGCCTAGGGCTTGGTACGACAGATTGTCAAAATTTTTATTACAAAACAATTTTAAGAGAGGATCTGTCGACAAAACCCTATTTCTAACATCCGAGGGTTCTGATTTACTTGTTGCTCAAATTTATGTAGACGATATTATTTTTGGTTCTACTAACAATAAGTTGTGCAAGTATTTTTCAGATCTTATGACCTCAGAATTCGAAATGAGCATGATGGGAGAATTAAAATTCTTCCTAGGATTGCAAATTCAACAAACCAAAGAAGGAATAAAGTATCACCAACAAAAATATGTCAAGGAGCTAATCAGAAAATTTGGTATGGAAAACGCTCATCCAATGGACACACCTATGGTAACTGATAAAAAGTTGACCTTAGACAAAGATGGTAAGTCCGTAGATGAGACTACATATCGAGGTATGATTGGTTCTTTATTATATTTAACTGCAAGTAGACCTGACATTATGTTCAGTGTATGTGTCTGTGCTAGATTTCAATCATGTCCGAAAGAGTCACATATGATTGCAGTTAAACGTATCTTGAGATATTTAATTGGTACATCTAATCTATATTTGTGGTATCCACTTGAGTGTAATTTCGATCTAGTAGGATATTCAGATGCAGATTATGCAGGATGTTCTTTAGATAGAAAAAGTACATCTGGATTTGCTACGTTTGTTGGACGTTGTATAATAACTTGGGGCTCAAAGAAGCAAAATTCGGTTGCGTTGTCTACTGCAGAAGCCGAATATATCGCTGCAGGACTGGTATGTTCTCAACTACTATGGTTAAACCAACAACTATGTGATTACGGCGTTAATGTTGGTTGTATGCGTGTTTTCTTTGACAATACGAGTGCTATTAAGATTTCTAAGAACCCAGCTCAGCATTCTCGTACTAAGCATATAGACATTAGACATCATTTTTTACGTGACCATGTAGAAAAGGGCAACATTAAACTCGAATTTTGTAGTACTGAAAATCAATGGGCTGACATTTTAACAAAGGCGTTAGCGAGAAGACGTTTTGAGATTTTGCGGTTGGAAATTGGTTTAATCGGTAGCAATTAAATTCATCATATTTATTTTATGAACCTGCATGACTGGTTAGAATAAGACGAGATTGTATGACTGTGTCCGCATATTTCATTGCTAGTATATTTGTGTTTAATATAATATATTTTACGTGAGTATCTTGCATATTAAGTGTTTTATGGAAATTGAATTATGAACCACATATTTGCCAAAAACCTATCTTATTCACTTTCCAAATTGAACCAAAATTCTACCCTAGAATCCTATGTTGGCCGAAATTCTCAACAAAATCACCTTATCATATCTTCTTATTTACCAAATTCTATCCTTACCATATCCCCACAATTAATTACCCAAGATTCCTTTTCCTACCAAAATTCAAAAAAAAAAAAAAAAGAAAAAAAAAAAAAGGAAATAGGGTTCTAATAGCCGGCACACGGTGTGCCAAGTACAAAAGTACAACAACCAATTTTTACTTTTCATAATTACCCATCACTTTCACCACACAAACAGTTCACCCAATTTTTAACTCCTTCTCTCCCCTTTTCACGGCACCCCTACCACAACAACAAAAATTTAACCAACACCTTCATGCTTCATCCATGGTTTCCACAAGATCAAAAATTTCCAAAAAACCCAAACCCCAAAACTCCAAAGCCTAGCATGCCCACAAATACTTCTCCTAATCCCACACATAAAACACCTACCATGAACCAAACCGAGTCCGGTACGGGTCTTGATGGTACAAAAAGAAGAAGGTTAAATAAGGGAAAAGCTATAGTACAAGAAGAAGCTACTACCGAAACTGCTGACACGGTTCCCGATGTGACTACACGGGTCACATTCCGTGACTTTTCGCCTCAAGAAACATCTTCCGGGCTTGACAAACTCCGTCTCACGAAAGATGAACGAAAGCTTGTAAACCGAGTTGCTCAGTACGGAATACATGGTGGTCGTCATTATCCGAAAGCTTGGTGTGACAAATATGCGGCTTTAGGATTCTTTACCGACTTTCTAAATTTTCAAGAATGGGAAACCGTGGCACGGTTTTCGGGTCCAGTCTATCCGATTGAGGTAATCCAGTTTTTTGCTTCTGTTTCGTTAACTGATGATGGGGTGTTGACTGCCGTTGTCAATGGTCGTTCAGTTTCGGTCTCCGTGACGGACTTTTGTACTCTGTTTTTGGTTCCTGATGATGGAATCAAAATCAACCCGAATACGTCATGGGCTGAACTGACGGACACGGCCAAGTTAGAGGTTAAGAAATATTTTGATGTTGGGGCTTCTTTATCAAGTTGTGTTTTGGCGGGGAGTGTGTCCCCAAAGTTGAAATTTATGTTGAATTTTTTGTGGAACACCGTAATTCCGGGTCGGGGAGGACGGGACAAGATTGCATGTTATGAGATGTTGGTTGTGAAGAATTGGTTAGAGGGAAACCGGGTTAATCTTCCTTTTCTTGTATTTTCTCGTATCTCAGAAACGGCTTTTTCGTTAACCGAGGACAAGATTTATTCAACCCTTGATTTGCCTTACGGGATGTGGGTGTCTCGGCTACTTGAGTCGAAAGGGGTCGTTTATGTGACTAGTTATGGTGTTACCATTAAGGATGACATGTGTGACACGTTTTAAAATTCATGAAGTTGGATGCTTATGGACCAGAGTTGATGTTTTTGACCAAAGGGGGTTCGGTCGGGTTGCAGCCGGTTGGGGCTGATTTTTCAGGAATCGAGTCTAAATTGGATACGTTTATGGGAAGTGTGATGGAGCGCCTTGATGCGCAAGACAAGAAGATTGATGCGGTGTTGGACAAGATTGTTCAAACCGTGGAATTTGGGTCTACTCGCTCCACCCGTGACCATGGTGGGTCGGGTGTGAGTAGTGAGATGAGGTCTTGGATGACGGGTGTGGATGATTGCCTAGCAAAATTGGAGAGGAACATTGTCGATAGTCGACAATAGTTGTATAGGCAAAGGGACCGAATGCAATACTTGGTGAGCCAAGGAGGCTCGTTGGTTAAAAGTGGTACGGAGATGCGTGAGGGGGTGCGCACTATCTTTGATGCAACAGAGGCTCTTTCCTTTAAAGTTCTGAACTTTGACGTTTGCCTCACCGCTCAAGCTACCCATGTGTCCACGTGCCTTGACCGTCTCTCCACTCTCGAGTACCGCACCCGACCCGGTTATGTTGACCCTAACAAAATCCGCCAACCCAATATGCTTTGATCTTCTTATCCGTGTTTGTTTGTTTCTTGAACTATTTACCAATTCGGCCCATTTTGGCTTGTTAAACTTTATCCTATTCGGCCCAAATGGCAACTAACAATATTTCTTGTGGTTTGTAGTTCTTAATTAACATTTGCACTTGATTTTGCTTGCTATATATCGTTTTATATTGCGTATTTTGCATATCTATTTCTTGCCTTGACGTGTGTTATTCTAGTCATTTTATATCCTTGTTCTTGTGTTTTCAATGATGCCAAGAGGGAGAAGCAATGATATGATTTGAGTCTTTGCTTAAGCTTGCTCCTTGTCAAGACTCGTTATCTCTTAAAGTGTTTCAAGTTATAACTTTGACTAAGTTGTTATGTTCTTGCTGTGACACCCTCAAATTTGCGGAAAGAAAAAAAAATAATTTAAATACATAACGAAGGGTGTCATAAATAAAAAGGTTCATTACAAAAGACAATTAATATTATACATAAAAATTATACAAGACGGGAGACATATCTCCCGTATAAATACGGAAATAAAAGAGTGTATACTAATATACAATCTAAGAACCGAATATAGGTCCAAGGTAATACTTCGCTCGCTAGCTCGTCAATGTACCCAATGTATGCATCACCACCTGTTCGACCGCATTAAATATAAACACGGAAGCCACAGTCAGTGGGGAGTAACTCCGAGTTCTCCCAGCCACGAAATGTCGAGTTTAATAAAACATGAATAACATAAAAGTAATGTATATAGAAAATACAAAACCTTAACATATAAGATATGCTTTTCATGTTATGAAACAGATAACTAACATATAACCTATCATGTGAAAGCTATCATGTGAATCTGATAATAAACTATAACAAGAGGTAGGGAAGTGGTATGCTAGCTCAGAGGTTACCCTGTAACATGGCCATGATACACTCAAACCCTAATCAACACGTAATCATGTGAATCAGTTAACAACCGGGAATCCAAACTCTATCAATCTTAGCCGGCTTGCATCTCACCTTCTAAAACTCATAGAATCATCATACATGAAAGACCAATACTTCTACAAACAGGCATAAGTTCTTAGTACAGTCAATAGAAGACTTCTGTAACTCGAGTCTATACCACGAGGTAGGATATACTTAAATATTTAGGCTCAGCGGTCACTCCAGTAACATGGCCCAAATACCAAGCACACATCTAGGCTCAGCGGTTACACCAATAACATGGCCCAGATCCAAAGCACATATCTTAGCTCAGAGGTTCCTCTCAGAAACATGTCCAAGATCCGACTCAACCCTAAACCTAGACTGCGCAGACCCAGAGAAATGCGGAAAAACATCGCATCCAAGACCCATGATACAATCACATGAGTACACCCTAAGAAGATCCATCAAAGGGGTTGGCTAGTACTTAAACTGGCTCCATTTCCCAAAGTGGAAACAATGGCAGCCATACCCCGACTTGGATATAAACCCACCAAGCCGGGACACAGAAGCTATCAAGCGCAAACTCCATATGCTCGTTAAAGATAGTACGGGCCTATCAATGTCATGGTCCAAGATACTCATTTAGAATTGAATGGTCAAGAGCCATATACTCATAATTCTCTATGGGCACTTAGTCAACACGACACCAAACCATATAATCAAAACAGTCACGGGAAAAACATCCTATCATGTGACTATTTGCATATAAATCATAATCAAATATCATATCGCCTCATATCTACTAAGGCTAATTCACTAATTAAATACAACCTTACTTGAAGACAAATCCCCGACCCGAGTCCCGCGACGGGTCATCAGTCAAAACGGGGCTGACTAGATCTTAGTTTGACCAAACACGTTTGGTCAAACCGGCTAGAAACAGAGTCTTAGCCATCGAGGCTTGAACATGAGAAATCAACATATTCATTACATGTTAGTATATTAAAACTTCTAACATGTGAATTATTATATCATACCCAAAAACCCGCTTTACTTAAAGGATATAACTTTAAACTATAATCTCGTATTATAATTTCTAACATGTGAGAAATAATAATTTTATGAAAAACCTTTTTAATTAAATATTTTACTTATTAATATTTCCCACTTGCTAAATATTACAAAACACGATAAATTAACATTAAACTCAAAAACCGTCACAAGTCCCAAAGTGGGACCCACGGGCTGATTCTGGGCCGTGACATTTCATGGGCCTGAACTGGGCCCACGGGCTGATTTGGGCTAATTTGGGCTGATTTGGTGGACTTTATTAAAATCGTTTCTTAAAAATTCCCGCATGCTTTAACATATTTAAAACCCGTCAAAACAACAACATAACAATCAAACATCGACACAACCCAAAGACAAAAACCCGGACCCACCATGGCCCACCCAGACCGGGTCTGAACCGGCCTGGACCGGCTGGTTTGGTCCGGTTCACAGCCCCTAAACCGGCCCCCTAAACAGCCCCAAAACCGGTTCCCACAACAACAAACACAAATTATTTCCAACATGTTTTAATTAATCAACAACCATTTTAACATCCAATTCAACCATCATGCATATTAAAATCATGATTATGAAGAAATCATAAATATATGTCAAGAACACCAACATGTTTATATATTCATACCACATGATAAAAACGATTACTTATCATGTTACTAATTAAAAACCGTAAATCATAAACACTAACTAAAGTATGTAACATTGATTCGTCGAGTAACTCGGAATCGTTACCTTAGATAGCACAAAATCAAGTAGCACCAAAATATAAGAACTAAGAACTAAGAAACCCGTCTTCTAGTCTTCTCCTAAAATATACGAGTCACCAAACTCGTCTTCAACATCTTCCCCTATAAGAAATGACAAGAAAAACATTATTAGAACTTAAACTTGATTTTCCATAATTAAATGTTGAAAACGAATTTGTCGGATTTGAAATAAAACCGTACTTGAAGATGGAGAGCGAAGAGGAGGTTCTAGAAATATAAGTTAGGACGGATTGAATTAAGAAATGAAGGTTTTATGATGATTTTGCTCAAGAACGACGAAGAACGGATGAAGAACGCTCAAGAACAAATGAAGAACGATGAAGAACGATTAATTTGATCTTAATTTGATTTATTGTAAAATGAAAAGTTGTTAGTGAGCATGTGGTGAGTGAGGGCCGTGTAAATATAGAGGAATTAGGAAGTCGGATTTTGAAATTGTTGTTACGGAATTGACTCGCGTTTAATAATTATATTACGGTAATCGATTAAATATAATTAGCGATTAAGTTAATTGAACTAAATATCAAGATATTATGTTAGTATAATGAAAAGAAAGGAAAATATCAAGGTGAAAGAGAGGACAAAGGAGACGTGTGAAATGGTGAGAAATCGGGTCTGTTTTTAAGCGATTTGCGGAGTTTAAATTGACAGACCGATAAAGTTACAAATATCTTAGATATTTTTTTTAGTTTAATCATATTAATTAAAAGATCTAATATGAGTGAAAAAAAAGTGACATGGCGCGTGTGACTCATGTCAAAGTCGGGTTTCGGGACTTAAGTTGACCCGGGAATAGTTAAATGACGTTAGGTTAAAACCGTAAAAGTTATTCTTTAAATTCAGAATAAATTCAAAATAATTATATTAAATTACGATAAATTCCGATAAATCTTAATAAAAATAAATTAAATTTATTATTTTTCAAATATAATTTCGGTCTTTAAAAGTACGAGGCGAGTCGGGAAAAGTCAACGAAAGTCAAAGTTGACTAAAAAGTCAAGAAAAGTCAATGATGACTTAAAAGTCAAGAAAAGTAAATGACGACTTAAAAGTCAAGAAAAGTCAATGACGACTTTTAAAAAGTCAAGAAAAAGTCAAAGACGACTTAAAAGTCAAGGAAAGTCAAAGATGACTAAAAACGGTCTTTTCATGAAATCTCTCAGAAATTCCAAATACGAACGCGGAATTTCAAAATACGACTCGGAACAAAAATTTCTATTTTAAAAACTTAAGTCTGCTGAAAAGTGTTAGTAAATATCTTTACTAGAAAAATTGGGTACTTTTCGGGTTGTTACACGGCCTCCATAGGTTGTTTCCTTAGTTTACCTAATCTAGGATTCTACTATATCTTTACAACAATATTTTGAGATATAAAGATAAATATATTTCTATAAAGATAAATATATTTCTATAAGATAAACCAAATAATATTTTGAGATAAAGATGTTTCTAAAAGATAAGCAAATATTATTTTAGGATAAGATTAATATCTTTATTAAATATTATACTAGGGTTTTAGATCTACTATAATTCTTCTACTATAAATACTCATTCACATACAATTTGGAAAACACACGACATACACTACATTCACACGGCTATTTATTTTCCTTGTGTTGATTTTCCAAAATCGTTTTAAAGCAAACCTTTGAGCAAATATTTATTATTTTTAGAGTTTGTTTTTAAAAGAGTCGTGCATCAATTATTATCAATCGCTTGAGTGAAATACGTTATTGGATAATAGTACATTCATTTAAGCTTACAGTATTCTTTAACGACTTTGTGTGAGTTATATTGTACTTTCTTATTAGCGTAAGATAGTATAGAGTATTTACGATACTCACTTGAGCTATAATCATAGTGTTGTGTGACACCCTCAAATTTGCGGAAAGAAAAAAAATAATTTAAATAAATAAAAGATGAGAATACGTTTCTAATAGGTTCACTTTAGTGAAAATCGGTACATTTTAAAACCGGAACCTAATATTAAATATATTCATCATAAGAAGGTGTCTTAAATAAAAAGGTTCATAACAAATAAGGAAATAATATTATACAATAAAAAGTATCTGAAACGGGAGACATATCTCCCGTATAAATACAGAAATAAAAGAGTGTATAATAATATACAATCCTAAGAACCGAATATAGGTCCAAGGTAAACACTTCGCTCGCTAGCTCGTCAATGTACCCCAAGTATGCATCACAAACCTGCCAACCGCATTAAATATAAACACGGAAGCCACAGTCAGTGGGGAGTAACTCCGAGTTCTCCCAGCCACGAAAGGTCGAGTTTAATTAAACATGAATAACATAAAAGCAATGTATATGGAAAATACAAAACCTTAACATATATGATATGCTTTTCATGTTATGAAACAATTAACTAACATATAACCTAGCATATGAAAGATATCATGTGAATCCGATAATAAACTATAACACGAGGTAGGGAAGCTGGTATGCTAGCTCAGAGGTTCCTCTTTGAAACATGGTCGTGATACACTCAAACCCTAATCAACACGTAATCATGTGAATCAGTTACCAACCGGTAATCCAAACTCTATCAACCTTAGCCGGCTTGCATCTCTTCTAAGATTCATAGAAGCATACAAACATGAAAGACCAATACGTCTAGAAACAGGCACAAGTTCTTAGCACAGTCAATAGTCGACTTCTGTAACTCGAGTCTATACCACAAGGTAGGAAAACATCCTAGTCCTAGACTGATCAGACCTAGCGACAACAGCTAACCCATTCCTCGTCCCATGACATAACCGTACATGAGAAACTCTACTAGGCGACCCCCTAAGCCGAGATGGCTAGTACTTAAGCTGGCTCCCTTCCCAAAGCGGAACTCTTAGGATGCCATGCCCCGACTTGGAGATAAGCCCCCCCGGCCGTGACACAAAAGCTATCAAGCAGTGAACTATATACTCGTTAAAGATAGTACGGGCCTATCAATGTCATGGTCCAAGATACTCATTTAGAATTAGAATGGTCAAGACGCCATATACTCATAATTCTCTATGGGTACTTAGTCAACACGACACCAACCATATAATCAAACAGTCACGGGAAAAAACATCCTATCATGTGACTAATTGCATATAAATCATAATCAAATATCATATCGCCTCATATCTACTAAGGCTAATTCATTAATTAAATACAACCTTACTTGAAGACAAATCCCCGACCCGAGTCCCGCGACGGGTCATCAGTCAAAACGTGGCTGACTAGATCTTAGTTTGACCAAACCCGTTTGGTCAAACCGGCTAGAAACAGAGTCTTTACCACATAAACTTAGACATAACAATCAACATATTCATTACATGTTATTTTATTAAAACTTCTAACATGTGAATTATTCTATCATACCAAAACCCGTTTGACTTAAAGGATTTCAAATTAAACTACGATCTCGTATTATAATTTCTAACATGTGAGAAATAATAATTTTATGAAAAACCTTTTTAATTAAATATTTTACTTATTAACATTTCCCACTTGCTAAATATTACAAAACACGATAAATTAACACTAACCTCAAAAACCGTCACAAGTCCAACAAGGGGACCCACGGGCTGATTTGGGCCAGACAATACACGGGCCTGGACTGGGCCCCACGGCCTGGTTTTGGGCTGTTTTGGCTTTTTGATCGATTTTACTAAAAACCGTTTCTAAATATTTCCCGCATGCTTAACATGTTTAAAACCCGTCAAAACAACAACAAAACAATCAAACATCGACACAACTCAAAGACCAAAACCCGGACCCACCATGGACCAACCCAGACCGGTCTGGACCGGGCCTGAACCGGCCTGAACCGGCTGGTTTGGGTCTGGTTTACACGGCCATCTCCACGGTTCAAACAACAAACAACACCAAATTAATTCCAACATGTTTTAATTATCAAACAACCATTCATACAAAAATCATTATTATGAATAATCATCCAAATTCATCAAGAACACTAAACATATTAAAAATTTCCTACAACATAAAAATCATACTACTTATCATGTTACTCCTAAAAATCCTAAAAATCCATAAATCATAATAACATGAACCAAACCAAAAGATGAACCAAAAACAAAAGAAACAAAAGCTATGTAACATTAAATCGTCGAGTAACTCGAAATCGTACTTAGCTAGCAATCAATTAGCACCAAAAGAAGAAGATAAACTAAGAACCCAAAACCGCCTACGAATCTTCTCCTAAAATATACGAGTCACCAAACTCGTCTTCAACATCTTCCCCTATAAGAAATGACAAGAAAAACATTATTAGAACTTAACTTGATTTTCCATAATTAAATGTTGAAAACGATTTTGTCGGATTTGAAATAAAACCGTACTTGAAGATGGAGAGCGAAGAGGAGGTTCTAGAAATATAAGTTAGGACGGATTTAATTAAGAAATGAAGGTTTTATGATGATTTTGCTCAAGAACGACGAAGAACGGATGAAGAACGCTCAAGAACGAATGAAGAACGTTGAAGAACGATTAATTTGATCTTAATTGGATTTATTGTAAAATGAAAAGTTGTTAGTGAGTAATGATGAGTGGTTGGGCCGTGTACATATAGAAGAATTAGGAAGTCGGGTTTTGAAATTGTTGTTACGGAATTGACTCGGTTTTAATAATGATATTACGGTAATTGATTAAATATTAAGTTAATTAAATCAATTATC
>JAIUZE010001277.1:0-39311 GCA_022085475.1 Heliosperma pusillum | reverse complement strand
TTTCAAGTTAGGAAACTTGAGAAACGACCACTCTCTTTTGCATGCACTGCTTGAGAGATTTCGTCCCGAGACCCACACATTTCACCTTCCAGTAGGTGAGGCGATGATTTCTCTGCAGGATGTTGAGGTCCTCCTTGGTCTTAGGGTAGATGGATATCTTGTGGGGTCTAATCCCACCGGTTTGGTGGTTCCCGACACTGCTTGGGAGTCCTATGTTCAGGGGATGCTTGGTTTAGAGGATCTTCCCCATGGGTGTTCCTATTTTGAAGCCGAGTGGTTGGTCACGTCACACTTGGAAACTAGGATACGTAGACCCGCTACGTTAACTGAGGCCGACATGCAGCAGCGTGCTCGTTGTTTTGGTCTTTGGATGTTAGGTAACAGGTTGTTTATCAACTCTAAGAAGACACATGTTCACAAGGATATGGTTCTGTGTGTATCTGACTTTGATGTGTGCAGTGGCTACAGTTGGGGTTCAGCTGTCTTGGCTTATTTGCTGCATGATATGTGTAAATGTGTTTTACAACCCCCCCTCGGCCACTATTTACATGAACGGAGCGACACAACTGCTGCAATATTGGGCGTACGAGCGGATATCTATTTTAAGGCCTGAATTCCGCGTGCAAAATGATGTGGCGACTGGCATGCCAGTTATTGGAGGTCCCTTAGGTAGTCGTTACACCGACCGCCGTTGCATTCAGCAAAAAGTAAATTTGCCGTATTATCGGGATCAATTGGCCACCTTCTCATGGGAACAGGTACTACTTCTTTTGCTAGAGAGGGGACCATTTATTTTTTGGTGCTACTTGTTTCCATTCGTTACCTAATTCGTTTCCGTTTACTTTTTATGTAGTTCGAGTGGACCCCCTACAGGAACATCGTACAAAATTTACCACATGCGTGCACGAGTGGCTGGGGAATATACCTCTCCACCGTGCCTCTCATATGTGGATTGTGGGTTGCCTTCCACAACCCCCATCGATGTATTAGACAGTTTGGTGGTGTCCAAACGGTGCCTGTGGGTAGGCTTGTTTTGACAGAGAACAACTGGAAGATCCATGTGACTAATAAGTATTTGACAAGAAAAAGCGTGGACAAATGGAGGAATGAACACCTACTAGAGTATATCAACATGTGGAACGAAAGGCATCAACGAATTTTTTTATACAGGGCCGATTGATCCTAGTAGGGTTCCCGAAGTAGATCCGCGTTATCTAACATGGTATCTAGATAACTCTGTTCGTTACATATGTGATCCAGACGTCAGGACTATTAGCGGGTACAATCTGCACGGAGAGAGGTTGTTGTATACGGTATGTTTTTATATTTTATTTAACTTAAATTATTTTAGTTTTGATTTTGTACTGTATCTAATTTAATTTAATTTAATTTAATATATTTTGATTTTGTAGAACCAATGTTTGACTGATCTCCGTCAACGTGCGCAAGGATGGAGTGATCAATCTTTGGCACACAAAGTAGGTGCCTATCTTGGAAGTGTAGCTAGGACTCCTTGGGTAGATCCTTCTGCTACCGTGCCACCTACTCATGTCATGAGGAGCCCTCCCGTCGCAGATGCCGAACAACAGCTTCCACCAGTGAGACAACGAAGACACCCTCGGACACGCGACGAGGCACGGGCAACGCAAGAAGCTTACAATGCTCAATATCAGCACCAACACCAACAGGACGAGGTTGTTCCGCAGTATCAAGCCCAACAAGGTGGTTTCATGGGCTTGGATGATCTTGACTGGGGTGGTGGTGTAACATGTGGGGTCGGTGGTAGTGGTGGGGTTGTATATGGTGGAGACGGTGGTAGTGGTGATAACTGGGGTGGTGGTGTAACAGGTGGGGTCGGTGGTAGTGGTGGTGTTGTATATGGTGGAGTCGGTGGTAGTGGTGTAAACTGGGGTGGTGGATATGATGGAGCTGTGACCGGCACTACCTACTTGGGTGGTGGTGGATATGATGGTGCAGGTTTGGATTTGAGTTTGACTTTGAGGCCCTCTGACCAGTCTGCGGTTGTTGATGCTCCACAAAGTGTGTATTTGACACCCGAACAATAGCTTAGGCGGCTGACCAGACCTGTTGGTCGTCGGTATAGCAACCAACACGTCAGACCAACCCAAGGCATTGGTTTTGGTACTCGTCCTAGACGTATTTTCACACCCGAAACGGACGATTCGGATTAGTAGTTTTTGTATGATGTATTCGTTTCCTTTGTATTATCCTAGACGCTTTCGTTTATGTTTTAGTTTATTGTTTTAGTTTATTGTAATTGTCGTGGTTTCCTTTGTATGGATTTCGTTTTTTAATTTATTGGTGTTATTTTCGTGTAATGTGCATTAAGATAGGAATTACACAATGATAGGAATTAAACGGGTCTTCGTACATTAAGATAGGAATTACACAATGATAGGAATTAAACGGGTCTTCGTACATTAAGATAGGAATTACACAATGATATGAATTAAACGGGTCTTCGTACATTAAGATAGGAATTACACAATGATAGGAATTAAACGGGTCTTCGTACATTAAGATAGGAATTACACAATAATGTATGCTAATCACTCTCATCTCTCTCGGCAACTCTATCAGTCGGGGGATGTGACATTGGACAACGTCTACGTACATGGTTCATGTTCCCACAACGCGTACATGGTGGTCCACTTCTAACATTACCACGTCTCCTAGTGTAATCCATCGCCCCTAATCTACGATTAACAGTTCTACTACCTGGACCTGAATGCCTAACCAGTCTAACCTCATCAACCTCAAGTGACCAGTCAACAGTTGGCCACGTCCCACAACCCATAACTGGATGAAAGTTTCCTGAATACTGCCCTCTCCAACCTTCCATCGTATGAAATCGGTTGATAGTCATCAATGGATCGTAATTAACGGAATTAGCAACCGCAATAACATGGGAGCAAGGAAACCTATTGTTCTGCCACTTCCCGCAACTACAAACCCCTGCAAGGTGTTTCACCTCAAACTTGTGGCCCCTTTCATAAACAGCCACAAAACAATCTCCCCATAAGGTAACCGTCTGTCTTGTCGAATCCAACATATTTGCCATGTAAATAGCCATCGGATGTGGCGGTAGTGGAGTGTTGCAGGCGTTGATTTTAGGACAATCTCTGCGGAATATATAGGCACATTTCTCAAGAGTGCTCTCAACCATGGCTCTAATGGGTAGGTGGCGTGCTCCTTTGAGTACGTTGTTGTAGCTCTCCGACATGTTGGTCGTACTCAACCCCCATCTATGGCCACCATCCTCAAAGAGTGTCCACATCGTTGGGTCGATTTGTCGTAGATACGCAGCAGCTTCGGGGTTTAACTCATTAATTCTACCCCAAGCATTCCAGTATTTCGTCTGATTGAGCTCCGTCCCCAAGATATGGCAAGCCTCCTTCAATCCCTTTCTCCTAAAATTGGTCAACAAATTGGCTTTGATATGCTCTAAGCAAAATCTGTGCAGCCCATATGAAGGGTACTTCTGCAACATCACCTTCATCGCCGCTATTATACCTTCCAAAACCATCGACGTAAGTTTCAGTAACAATTACAACAAACAATAATAAAGTGAAGAATTTTTAAAATGTAAAATACCTAGATGCCTATCCGAGATCACACAAGTGAACCGATCTCTGATGATCGACTTCTTCAGGTTATTCAAGAAAAAGGTTCAGTTAAGTGTAGTCTCTTCATCAACAAGAGCGAATGCCACCGGCATTATGTTGTTGTTAGACGTCTTGCAAACAGCAACCAACAACTTCCCTTTGTAGGATCCATGAAGATGCGTCCCGTCCACAGAAACAACGGGACAAGACTCTTGAAAAGTGGCAATGCAAGGAGCAAAAGACCAGAAAACATACTTCAGCACCCGCTGGGGCAAATACTTCGTCCCTTCAGAAAACTTGTACTTAACATACGTTCCTGGGTTAGCGACCTAAACAAGAATGACGGGAAACAGATAAAATAACATTATAAATTACAAAATAATACAATCCCCTAAAAAAACATATTAACCCACCTGAAGAGCCGCCATATACCTAGGAAGGTCTCTGACATTGCGCTTCCAGGACCCGTACACGGCCTCGATTGCCTTCCTCCGCCCGTGCCACGCCTTACTGTAACTCACATCCACGTGAAACGCTTTTTTCACATCGAGTTGGACAAGTTTAACTTTATATCCAGTATCCTGTTTAACTACATCCATAACCAACACACCAATTTCCCGGGAGGTAACGTTATTCCTCCTACTCGCGTTAGAAGCTCCGGCACAATTGTGCTGAGGAGTCCAAACAACAATCTTCCACAACCCAGAACCCCTCTGTTGTGTCGCTCGCACCTTCCAACCACAGATTACACCGTGAAGCAACTTCTGAGGGTAACTTGTGGCTCTAGTCCCACACTCAACAGCCCACGTCTTTTTACGACTCTCAACCGTTCGATACGAAACCCCCCTCTTCGAAGACCAACTTGTCATGGCATTTTGAATATCTACCTTAGTTTCGAATAGCGTACCACAGACGATATTGTCAACGTTTCCATCAAACATTTTGGAAAATAGAGACCGTGAAGAACGGTTAGGCTCATCACGGACAGCAGAATAGACATAATGGTCAATAGGGACATGAGGTACCACCTCATCCTCTGGGTTTGAGCTAGAGGGGTCTAAACTTGACCTAGAACAGGAACTGGCTAGATCGGTGTTAATGTCCTCTAACCCAAAACCACTAAAATTGGAAGACATGACGTTATAAGTAGGGTCATCGCTGTCCTCGTCACCATCGTTTTGCGCTTCTGGGAACACATTCAAATCTAATTGATGTCGGTTGCTAGGCTCACCAACATCAATTACCCCTCTACCTCCCAACACAGCACCCTGACTAGATCCCCCAAACTCATAAGAGGGTTGAATGAATTGGGACGATGGCAAAGGAGGAGCAGTGGGTTGTAACATAACATACAACTCCGGAAGATTAAACGCATACATATAGATTGCACATACAAACTGGTTATCTTTAATATAAACATAACTTCTTCTACCAGACAAATCTGTCCACACAAGTGTGAACGAGATCTGTATGACTCTGAGATCGACTTTGCAAACTATACTAACCTTCTCAACCAGATCTTCAAATGAGAGCTGACGATCAACGAGAATCATACCATCAGCTCTACACATCGTCTCTCCCACAACACCACCGACCCAAGGAACTCCGGAAGTCCAGAAACAAGATAAAAAAAATGGAGCGTTAAATGACATTTTCGGAATGGTTTTCGTTTAAAGTGGTGAATGTTTGAAAAAATTTATTTAATGAAGTGTATTTTTGAAATTATCGTAAAGTAGTGTATAGAAAACAAGTAGAAAACAAGTACCGATTTCAAAGATAGGAATGGTATTAATAAAAGAAAGACGAGAAGGCAGTGGGAATATATAATGATTTCAAATGGCTACTTCAAATCGCCACTTGAACTAGTTTTCTAGAAATAGCCAGTTGAAATGGCTATTTGCAAAAAGCCATTCCAACTGGCGATTACACATTTCTAAAAAAAAAAAAAATTGAAGATCGCCAGTTGAACTAGCTAAAACCCCTCATTTACTTACTCAACTTAAATAAAACGTAAAGTTATTTACCCATATTAAACTAACCCCTGAAAATCAATGCGTGTCATCCTAACTTAGTAACATGGGTATGGTCGTATGGACTATGGAATGTGAAGTGAAGACGTTGTGATCCAATTTAACGATTGTGTTACGTCACTTTATTAGACAAGTCATTTTACAATTTAGTTAGTTATAACAATGGACATTGAAAAGTCGTGTCTAGAAGTCAGATTAACCACTTGGAAGCGAGGTCGACATGAAATGAGGTATATGGATATGGTTATCACAAATTCTCATTGAAGACGAGATGTATCGTTATAGTCTTATAAGTCAATGATATGTCGAGCCAAGCACGACCTTGTTTGCATCTAGGTTATACTCATGCAGTAAAACTCAGCTTGAACTTACCCGACTTTGAAAAGGTGAGCTCACCATCAAGCTAGCTTATATTGGGCTTAAACTGAGAGCTCACACAAGTTCAACTTTGACCGATTCGATCTTACACTACCTTGTTTCATTATCATTGTTAGTTTTATACTCCATATTGATATACATCATTTCGAATTTAATGCTATCCAATCAGTCTATATGTGTTTTAAGGTTGCTATGTTAAAATGAACGTAGTTTCAAACTCGTATGTGCTAGATAAGATATAGTTCTTATATTTCAACTAACGTAAACTTCGGCTTATAAATAACCTTATATGGATATGTTATAGATAATTAATTTCGATATTGTTTCACCATCTATTTATACTCTTATTTAACCACAAAAATAATGTAAATGAAACATATTTTTTTTTGGTACATATGAGGGGCTGAGCCCCGATTAAAAACGCTAGCTAAATACTAACAAAGCGAGGAAATGCGGCTCCTAAAATATCGTCACAAAGAATGGCGCGTAAATGAAACATATTAAGGATGAGAAAAATAAAAGACAGGGGAGTGGACAACCTCTTTCATGTACTAGTCTTGGGCGTTTGGGCAATTCATTTCAACCCAATCTTCTTTGATAAAAAAAGGGTCGTGTTAAAGAACGTCGACAACTTACTAAATAACGTCGACAATTTGTATTGAGTTTCCAACATTGCCCTTTCATTATTTCACTATTACATTATCTCTCTAACCTCTTTCTAAAATTATAAAACAAAATAAAAAGACGGTTTTTTCACCATATGACGGTTTTTTCACCATAAGACGGTTTTTTCACCCAAAGTAATTTACGACGGTTTTTTACCGTCTTTTTAAAAATAATGTCAACCAATGACGGGTATAACGATCAAATTAGACAATTCAACAACGAAGAAGCTAGTACGATTTTCATGAGGTATGATTACGTTTGAATTACGTTTTCTTATCTTTTAACGTTTCATCAAGAAAAAAAAAATATATTTGACGATTAATACACGTCCCAAACCGAGGCTTGGACATGTATCATTCACGCCCAGACCTAGGATTGGACGTGAACTGTTCACGCCCAGACCTAGGCTTGGACGTGAACTGTTCACGCCCAGACCTAGGATTGGACGTGAACTGTTCACGCCCAGGCCTAGGTTTGGACGTGAATGATACATGTCCAAGCCTCATTCACGTCCAAACCTGGGTCTGGGCGTGAATGTTACATGTCCATGCCTCGGGTTGGGACGATTTGTATTTTTTTTTCTATTACTTACGCGACATTTCCCGAAAATCGTGTAGGATTTTGGTAGCGATGGTGTCGACTATTCCGAGCATTTTACTACAAACCGAGTTTTCATATCAAGTAAAGAAGGTTTTAACTGGGCATATCAAACCGCACTTCGACTCGGGTTTGGCATTAAAAGAGAAAGCAACAAGAGACGGGGTCGCAAGAAGGAGCTTCGTGTTGATTATTATGTATGTCGTAGAGGTGGAAGACGTCCCAAAAATATGGATGGGGACACGTTAATGAGGGCTAACACGTCGTTCCAATGGTGTGATTGCAAATTTAAAATGAAAATTGTTGAAGTTAGCGCCAACCCTCCACAATGGACACTTTACATGGGTCGAGTCGGAGTACATAATCATTCTTTTGTCCAGTATTGTGACGGCGATAGATATTACGCTAAGCTCGATGATGATGAGTTGGCGTATATTGATGACCAAGTTCGAGCTCATGTACCACCGGCTATGATTAGCGCGGGACTACACAAGCGGAATCCGGAAAAATCTCGACCCGCAAGGCGACAAATCTACAACCGGGGTCAGAAAGTGAGGCCCGAGGATAGAGAAGGAAGAAACCCGGCACAACAGATGTTAGCACTTGTCGTTCAGCATAAATACGTGTACTATTGGGTTTCCGATGAGGCTACTAGACAGTTGACTTACGTGTTCATGGCTCATCCGGAGGCCGTCAAGATGTTTCGTTCATACTATTATGTGGTCATCATAGATTCCACATACAAGACGAATAGTTATGGTCTTCCGCTTGTTGAGATGGTTGGGGTCACACCAGTTGGGAGGACTTTTGTCATCGCATATGCTTTTGTGATGAAAGAGTCCGAGGATCGCCTTGAACGTGATTGTGGGTGTGTCCTCAAGAACACGCATGGTTTGTTATGTCCTTGTGCACTACATCGGTCAATCAACCTGCACCCAGCCTGAGGGTTGGGCCCTTCCTTCATCCCCGAGGATCCCAATGAGAATCACTTAATGCCTGCTCCACAGCGTATGGATCCATCACAAAAAACTTAACCTCCAAGGAATGGGGAAGCATAGTCGCTGCCAAAATGACTGTGGACGAAGCCACTTTAGTTAACGATGGTTTTTCTCCCGATGCTGTTCTAAACAAACGGCACCAAATAAGAGGCGGCCCGCGGTAGGTAATTATATTCAGAGTACTTGGATGCCACGCCATGAGAAATGGTGCAAATTTAGGACAAACTTATTGACACATTTCGGGTATACTACTACCTCCTCGGTTGAGTCGGCCCATGCAAATTTGAAGAAGTGGTTGAATAGTGCCAAACTCGTATTCGATAGCATTTGGAGTCGTTTTCATTCTTTGATGGAAACGCAACACGTGGAGATCCGTCACTTGTTAGAGTTATCAAGATCGAAACAGCTCACGGGAATTGCTCGGTTATTCTCGAGATTCAGTTGTAAACTCTCCAAGAAAGTCATTATTGTCCTACGAGAAGAATTTGAAAGAGGCGCCAAGATGACTGAAGATCGCCTTGAACGTGATTGTGGGTGTGTCCTCAAGAACACGCATGGTTTGTTATGTGCTTGTGCACTACATCGTCTATCGGATCGTGGTTCTCGAGTCCCACTTGATGTGTTACATGAGTTTTGGAGGAAATTGGAGTACGATGGAAATGAAGCAATGCCGTTCACTGACGAAGATCAACTTGAAAAGTTATTTGATGAAATTAGAGATTGTGATCCGAGTATGAGGTCGTCCATGTATGACGCTCTTTACTCCCAGCTACATCCCGAGGAGGAGGATGTGGATGAGCCAGCGGTGATTGAGAACCCTAGAGGACGTCCAAAGAAGGCAACTCGACGAGACCCATCCGCGGTTGAGCATGCACGGAGGCGGAATAGCAAAGGTAAAACTCCATCTACTACTACCGGTACCACTCCGTGTACTACCACCGGCACCACTCCGTCGGTTGATGCCATGTCCACTAGCACGGGTAATTTTTGCACTTCATTCTCTGCACCTTTAGGTGATTGGAGGGCCTTCCATATGTCTGCTTTCTTGCCACCGTGGTTTAAGGAGAACCACGAAGCTTGGTATGATCCTCGCGGCGATGGTCATTGTGGTTACCGAGTAATCTCGCACGCTTTACGGGGTGATCAGGATCACTTTACGATGGCGAGAGTAGAGTTACTTAGAGAAATAAAGAGCTCCGCCACATATCGTGATGAGATTTATGGTCGCGATAAATACGATCAAGAAGTTCGTAGGATTAGTTTTTGGGGGCAAGAACCATGCGCCGAAGAGCATTGGATGGACGTTTTAGATCTATATGGTTTTGCGACGACATATAATTGGGTGATATGTGTGGTTTCTTCATTTCTTAGTCATGGAGTACGACATTGGGGTACGAGTTATACTTATATGCCTTTGCGAGCCCAACAGGGTAGACGTCCTGCACCATATGGTGTTTTATGGGTTTTGCACACGGGTAACCACTATATGAGGATCCGTGTTCGTCCTCTTTCACCAATGCCACCAATAGCCCCTTTTTGGCAACATGATGGCACTGTAGAGTGTTATAGAGATATGTATCGTCATCAGTTCGCTATATGGAGCAGTTTCAATCCTAGACGTTAGCTTATTATTTTTTTTCTCGTTCCTTAGTAATTTGTTACTTGTAACTCGTTTCGGAAACCCAATTTGGCCTTGTCCCTTATTAGTAATATTTTTTTTGGAATTCTTTTTTTTTTTTGTAATTTGTCATCGTTCATTTTTATCTTTTTAAAATATAAAAAAAAAGTCCACACAAACATTTAAAAAAATTACATAATCCGAAACAAAACATAATCCATGGACTCTAATCCTTGTCACTGTCTACGAAACAAAAGTCTAAATGTTAGAAAGACTAAGGGTCTACGAAACAAAACATAATCGATGAATTCTAATCCTTCTCACTGTCTTCATAACGGAGGCCATCGGCCTCACGCTGAACTCGATTGCCGGGTGTAGGGCCTTTCCTTGGTTTTCTTTTACTTAAACGATGATCAATAAGTGGGCCTACATCCTTCATCATGCGACGAAAGAACTTAAGTTGTTCCGCGTCATCTTTCATCCTCCGAGCAACAGCAAACTGGTCGAGTAGGGCATTTGCAGTCTACAATATAAAAAAAATCAAACTAATAAAGGTAAGAGTCTACAATATAAAAAAAGTTAAATTAAAAAACGTTCAAAAAAAAACACATTTACAAACTAAACACAAAAAATTTACCTCAATGTTGACAACGACATCGTCACGTGGTAAGGGGGCATCTAGATGATCGGGATCAATAATGAACGGGTGAGATACGGTCTTAAACCACATCTCGTAGTCTTTGGCTGTCTCCCCCGGGAAAGTAGCAGGTTCCGATCTACTAATAAGGTGGACTCGGTGATCCTCCCAATTATCCCATAGATGATCTGCTAACGGACCTACTTCCACGTCATACCCTAATCCCGAAGATGGACGGTGGGCTTTCACCGGAATAATGGGCGCATGAACCATCTGCTTGTACCCAAACTGTCGTAAACAACAATCAGGTTGGTACGGTTCGACGATGTCCATAAACCGTACACAACCGGAGAAAAGGGTACGAGGATGGCACTACTCCTGACGGGGACCATACGGCTCCCACATAACAGAACCAGCGGTAAGACCGTCTAGAATACCCCGATACTCCACCAACTTCTGCTCAGTCTGAGGAAAAGGACCAACATGATTCCAACAGTAGGCCCTTGGCTGACTACCCTCAGCAACCGCGGGTGGAGCGGGTCGAAAGATAGGAAAATACTCAAAGATCCAAGCTTGCAACAACGACAAGCAACCAACTATAGTCCTCATACCTGAACGTGAAGACAACCCCAACTGTCGATACATATACGCCAGTGTACCGGCCCCCCAAGCGTAGGACGGTATAGTAATGGTATCGCCCAACAAAGGAAATAACTGTGGACGTATTGTGACAACCCTCGCGAATGCGGAAAGATAAAACATACAAGCATGTGAAAAGATATGCGGAAATACGGTATTTTAAAAACTTTTATACATGCATTGTAAATAAAACGAGAGGTGTCAAATATTACAAACTAAAAACGGAATATACAATAAAGAGACGGGGTCTCTTCAAATGTTAGCAAAGAACAAGTGTTTAATAAAAACTAGCTACTATCGTCTAGAGGTGAACTTCCAGGGACAACGCCCGCTAGCTCACACCCGAACCCCAAAAAGTCACATCCAAAAATCATCCAAGCAGGAAACCTGTTCATCCATGAAAAACATGAATGCCACAGTCAGTGGGGAGTAACTCCGGGTTCTCCCAGCCATATTACATCAAACGTACACATAAGGTAATACAAAAGTAAAGCATGCATATATATACATCCATGTGAGTTACGATAAAAATAGATAGGCAGTACGAGATAAAATGCTAAGATCATGTGGAAATCAAATCCGTAACCATTATGTTATTCAACGACTCGGGAAAGACACTCTTAGGCAATCGAATACGCTCACTAGGGCTTACATCTCACCGTTAGCGGTATAAGATTGATAAGATTGAGACTCGACAGACAAACCAGTCAAGTCATATGATGATCACAAAGAATCCAACATATTATCATCCAAACACGAACCAAGACAACGACGGTGTCCAATCAGGCAATGACCATGAACAATATCATGAAATCACGCATTCAAGAACGACACAAGACGACAACTCTCACGGTAAATGAAACGCACTAGCATCGTGTACATGGCAAGTATGATTACCAGGCATCCACGGGATAAACATTTCCCTGAACTCATACACGATCAACATTTCGTATATGTAGACTAATTTCCTCCTGGTAGCACGACGATAATAATACGGTCCTAGTCTAAACCTGGCCAGGATCTCGGAATAAACGTGTTCCGATTCGACATGCGATAAAGCGTTTCGCATCCAAGACTCGGTCTTACAATATATATGCCGAGTACCCCAAATTCGGTAGATCAAATCACGAAAGAGGCGGAAAAGAGCTCAAGCCTCATAACAAGCGGTACGCTACATGCAAATAACACCACCTCGCAAGTACACAACATTTGACGGCCGGGTCGAACAACGCATAGCGTTCAACTCCCAACAACGTCGGCGTATGCCCACTAACACATGCAATTAAGCAGTAGGATACCTCTCCGTTCCGACATTCCAGCCTTACGAACGGGAAGGTAGCCAAGGGAATGAGAGTACAAAGCACAAGACAAAATAGTGCTCAAACCGTATCATTTGTAAAAACCGACTCAAAGTGGAAACATACCCAAAAACCGTCACAAAACATGTGATACAAGCGAGTGAAATGTCATATATTCAAAACATGAATTTTATAAGTCATTACGTAACGTTATACGATAAACGGACGATCGGAATTATTATAAATGAAAACCGTAAACAAAAATCACAAAGAACTCCAGCAGGTGCCAGCCGGTCAAGCTGACCGGCTGCCGGTCCACCGGCTCAGGCCACAAGTCAATACGAAAACCAACCTGAAAATGCAGTGTGTCCCAGCCGGTCAGGCTGACCGGCTGCCGGTCAACCGGCTGGGACCAATGGTCATATGAAAAACAAAGGAAGAAAGGGGGGTGTCTCAGCCGGTGGTCTGACCGGCTGCCGGTCGACCGGCTGAGCCCAACCTCATATTCCAAAATCACGTAAAAATGCAAAAATATACAGCAGGTGCCCCAGCCGGTGGTCTGACCGGCTGCCGGTCGACCGGCTGGGGTCTCATGTACTCGAAAATGCTTTGTTTCATCAAAGTCGACTTTTGATAATTATCGACTATCATTCTAATTCATCAATACTCGTGTAAATACTCAATAAACAACATCCATCAACAATAATACAAGTCATAAGCTTACTAACTATAATCAAAACATGGTTTCTATCCTAGAAATCACATAAAACACGTAAATGATACCGAGTAACCCTTCACCGTTACCTTTAAGCGTCTTTACTACTCGTCTAGCTCCTCTTCAATAAGGTAATAGTCTTTGTCGGGATCTTGGAGGTCACCACCTACAAATAGATCATAAAAGATGAATGAAATTCATCTTGAGAAAGACGGAAAGATTGAAAAGCGAGAAAGACGATAATTTTATTATCAATACGGATAGAGGAAGGTAAGGGAAGAAGAATAAGACGAACTTACGTGAATTCTATCGGGTAACGAAGAAGTTACGATGAATCAAAGATCGAAATCAAAGAGGAGAGTTTTGGGGATTTCTTATGGAGGAAGTAATTTGGTTTGATTTTGGTTGAATGATAATTAGGTTAAGGGAGTTAGAGTATAAGTAAGGAAAAGTCAACCAATAGTCAAACTCGCCTTAAGACGGGATTCCCATGGAATCTCGCGGAAGTTCCAAATACGAACTCGGAAATTCTAAATTCGACTCGGAACATAAAATCTTAATTAAAACTTAAAATTACTGAAAAGATTTCGTAAAATATTTCTACTAGAAAAATAGGGTACATTTCCGGGTGTTATTAATTGTATAGCGATACAAATTAATTAATCCCTTAAATTGAACAAAGTTTAAATTATAAGTGAGAAGTATATCTTAGGCTTTGTTCTTTTCGGGTGAAACGGGCTGAAATGAGCTGAATTGAATTAATTGGAGGTGAGCTGAAATGAACAAAACTAAATGGAGTCGGGTTGAAGTGAATATAGATGAAGTAAGACATAATTTTGAGAAGAGATGATTTGTACGGAACTTGTTAAAGTTAAACTGAACTATGTTGAATAAAGCCGAGCTGAAATAAAACGAGCTGAAATTAAGACAAAAAGAACAGGGCCATCGTAATATGATTAAATAAGATTCTTTTTAGTAATTTAATAGTTATATTACTAAGAATGCATAATGTTCATTAAACATTTGAGATAAGCAAAATTGGTCGATTATAATTACAATGTGTTGTAGATTATATTAACCAAATATGAGATGACCCATTTTATTTACATGTAATTATAAGATATGAATTAAAAAGTTAAGTCTAATTTATTTGTTATGAAATTGCATTTAAATTAGTTAAATGCACATTTATAAGCAAGATTACATGTTACATGTCACATGTCACATATGAGACAAATGGCAAAATCACAAAAACAATGGACACCCATTTTACACAAGTAAAACCGGTTATTAGGGGTGGTAGTGGGTCTTTAGGCTTTAATAGGTGTTATAATTGAGAATTAAACACAATGATTAAATAGCCTAATACCTATGCCTAGCTATTGCCTTATGAAGACAAAAAGCAAAAAGGAATCACCCTACCGTTGTGCTTGGCCGGTCATGTGAAAGAATAAGAGGAATTTTTTCCTCTTATTTTGATATACTACATCTCATAATTTTACATACAAGCTTATCTCTCTATACATTCTTACTCTAAAAGCTTGAGAAACTTAAAAACAAAACTTGTGTTCATAAGAACTCTAATATTACTAAGTGTAGTAATAGATTATTAGATATTTATTTTATGGGTTCTACTATATTATACTAGTGTAGTATTTATAGTAGTGATTAAGGGGTAGTGTTGAGTGCATCTAAAAGGAGAGTTTCTTCTTTTAAACTTGGAAGTTCATCCTTACATTATAAGCTCAAGAACAAGATTTGGAAGGTGTCCAAATCTTGTGCCCAAATCGTTCAAAATCAATGTAAGGAAAATGTTTCTTCTTATCTTTTTACTTTTATGTTATGCATGCATAAGATCCAATAGTTTAATGAGTAAACTAATTACTCCGTATAATATGTTATTAGAAATGTCTAATAATGGGTTTAAGAAACTCACATATATATAGTAGTGTGTTTCTATGAGTATTGAGTTGGAATCGTCTACTTTTATGGATTGTAATATCAAACACTTGTTTGTATGAACTATCTATCTTTTTAAATGTATTTCAGAGACAATTTATGCTCGTGTTTGTTGTGCATTGCGTTATATTTGGTGAATCCCAATTGTTGGTTTGCATTGCGTTTTTTTGTGTAGGTTGGAATTATGCTAGTGTTGGTTGGCCGATTTTGTTTACATCGTTTCATTTATAAAGGTCAATCTCGCATTTCCAGAAAGCGATTTATCCCCAAAATAAATAATAATAAAAAAAAGATACTACCTTCTAATAAGTTGACAGCGTTTTTTTATAAGGGGCAAAACCGCTTTGCCAGATAGCGATTTACCCCAAAATCAAAAAATAAATATATTCTCAGTACCTTCCTATATGTTACCAACGTTTTTTTATATGGGGCAAAATCGATAACAAGGACTGCGATTTATCCTTTTCATCGAAAAAAAATAGGCAGAAGCTTCTGTTTCGTGGGGGTGATAACCCCCGATTTCGCAATAAAGTAAACATATATATATTTGCAGCGGAAAATACGAGATTTTAAAAACTTAAAATGCAAAACCGCGAATGTATGTTATAAAACAAAAACTTAGATATTCTAACTTAAATAAATACAAGCGATCATGTTCCCTTGATAAAAACACAAATAAGACAATAAACTAATATAAACTACAACGCTAAGGGTGAATCGATGTAAGTACAACGCTCTCTAGCTGACTCATCAAAACCCCTTGCAACACCAACCTGTAACCTGTTCATTCATGAAACATGAATGACACAGTTGGTGGGGAGTAACTCAGGGTACTCCCAACCATATCACATTAAAACAAATATCATTAGAGCATGTGAACATACATTATCATTCGTATATAGATATCATGTCGATTACAACAATAACATTTCATAACACCAATATAAGCAGGTGAAGAGTAACAATGATATGATCATTATGTAAACAATGACTACGGAAGACTCACCGGCTTGCATCTTACCGTTAGTAACCATATAATCGAAGAGGTTGGAGACGTGACAAACAAGATATTAATAGGCATCCAACAATCAATATTCATCCAACAATCGTCATGTGAATCAAACATACTCTCACGGTAAATGACACGCACCAGCATCTATCCATTACAAGACAGATCAATGTAAGTCCACGGGATAAAGTGTTTCCCTAAACCGTACGCGATAAGGCATTTCGCATACTCATGACCAAGATGAACAAGTCCACGGGATAAGGCGTTTCCGTAAACCGTATGCGATAAGGCATTTTGCATACTCATGACACTAATTCTTCTGCTAGGACAACGATAATAATACAGTCCTAGTCTAAACTTGGCTAGACTCTAGGGATAAGGTGTTTTCCGATTCGACATATGGTAAGGCGTTACACACCCACGACTCGATCAACATAATGGAAGTCGAGAACCCCAAATCCGGCAAGGGCAGCAACAGATAAGGCAAAAAGAGCACAAGCACCATCTTCAGGCTAAACTACACGGAGTATGGGGTTTAGAAACAAGAAATTGCGCTACATGAAATGACACCATCTCGCAAGAATAGAACATTTGACGACCGGGTTGATCAACGCTAAGCGTTCGCCTTCCCAACAACGTCGTCAGATTTCCACTAACATATGCATAAGCACAGGAGATTGTACCCATATCGCTCCGAAATGTATTCTAACGAGTATAAGGGTACAAACAGGAAATGAGAGTTAAATATCATCGAACAACCAAGACTTAACCGACTACTCAAGATTTACATGACTTAAATGAGTTAAACCTCTAAAACCGTCACTAAGCATGTGAGTAAAGCATGTGAGATACGATATAGTTCTTATATAAATATTCTAATTCATTTCATAATATTATAACGTAAACAAACCTTAAAAACCGTCTCATGTGAATTTATAAGAGAAAGAAAAAGAAGGTAACACATGGATCCTTAGCCAGCGGCTGGACGACCAAGGCAAAACCCAAAAACCACAAACCACATTAATGAGGTTCCGAGCCGGTCGGCTGACTAGTAGCGATATAGGTCCCTTTGTACCTGTACCCACCAAGAAATTCTCATACTCGTACCCGCCCCACTACACGTGGCGGGTAAAAGTTCAATACCCGTACCCGCCTTGCCAAATAAAAATCTAGACCCGTATCCACCCCGTTACCCACCAAGTACTTATGTCGATACGTTTTTAATAAATTGTAGTATTAATCAACATAAAAGTTCGCAAATTTTATATTTCTAATTTAAGATTTTCAGTTAAAACTGATAAAGAGCATTATAGAAAGTCATAATAATGTATATATGTTATTAATAATTGGTGGGTAGGCGGGTATTAGATAGGTATGACTTAAAACCTGTCTCCACCCCACCACCATGGCGGGTGGAATTTTTGTACCCGTACCAGCCCCACCACCCGCTAAAGCTCTACCCATCCCTGCCCCAACTGGGGCGGGTGCGGGGAAGTATCCGCTAATATCCGCCCCAATGACATCCCTACTGACCGGTGGCCGGCTGGGGACCAAGGCCAATTCAAATTTTGCACCAAATATTCAAGGACCTCCCAGCCGGTTAGCTAACCGGCGCCTGGTCGGCCGGCTGGGAGTCAAGGCACGATTCAAAACCTGTCAAAGATACATGGTACTCCCAGCCGAAAATAACAACACCAATATTCAAGGACTTCCCAGACGATTGGGTGGCCGGCAGCCGATCGGTTGGCTGGGACTCTAATACTTTGAAGAAACTCCAAAATTCATCTTTAATCTATACAAACTCAAACCCATTTGCAATTATCCACATAAAGCGTCATTAATCAACATTCCACACAACATATTCGTATCAACACATCCAACATACATGAATTAAACCGTCATTAGTGTCTTTAAAACATGTTCATACAATTAAAAGGAGAATTAGAACAACAAGCACTAACTTCACCATAAGAAGATATATGAAATATAATTCACATGTGATAGCATCAATTCATATCAATAGCTAATAAAGAAATTGTCTTTCTCATAAATACTACTCAAAAACACATTGAGGATACATAAAAAGGTGATATCGAGTAACCTGTCAACATTACCTTATTACTTATTAGCACTCCAAATAAGCATTCCTTAAGCAAGTCAATGATACTGACAGATTCATTGACCGAACTCTTTAAAATTTCATCTTTTATTGACAATTAACATGCTAAGAACCTCAAAACGAAATTCTGTAAAATTGTTCTTAAAATAAAGTTAAAATATTCAATATTTTATTATCTATAAAGAAGGAGGATGGTGAGAGGATTCCGAAACACTAAACGGAATAAAATTCCGTTAAGAAACAAAGACGTCATGTCTGTCTTAAGATTAGATCTAAAAGATGGATTTTATAAAAATTTTGAGCGAGACAATATTCTATGGTATGAAAAGAAAGAGAAGAATGAGAGGAGAAGAATGATGTAAAATCGTGAAGTTTCGGTGAGAGACAAAGAAAGGACGTTTGTCTTATGCTTTTTGGGTTATGGAGGTTTAATAAAGTGTTTGGTGTTGAGAAAGGACGAGAAGTATGCTGAAATCTGGAGGAGGGAGGTGGAGATTTGTGGGTTTGTTTTGAGAAGGTGAATAGTAATAGTCCCATAATTCAAGGTGCGTATTTATCGACTTGGATTTTCGAGTAGAGCCCGATTATGGGCTCATAACGGACTGAAATGCAACTGTTTCTACCCAACTAAACTAAATTCCATTTAACATTGATTTAAAGCTAAGAAATCATAAATTATCGATTTAAAATATTTTATCCAATCAAAGTAAAGAGGATTTTATAAACTAACGACTTTAGTAAATACCTATTATTATAAAATCAGGAGTGTTACAATCACCCCTCTTATTAAAAAATTTCGTCCTCGAAACTTGATAGCAGGAAAAAAAAAGTTGGAAGGACTGAAATCGGTTTCTTAAATTTTGCATCCAAAACATTTACAAGGAAATGGTTTTTCAAAAGTGAGACCTTTTCCCAAAAATGTAAAAGAAAAGTTTTCGAAGGCGTCATTCTCTTTATGGGGAACGAAATAGCTCTTGTCGAGCACACAAGAACACTAACATTCCAAAGCAAAGACAAGATTAAAATAAAATCATACGCTGATAAGTGCAGAACTAGTTATTAGACGTCTTCAATAACGAGTCCTAGCATCCAACCAAACACAAAATCCAAAATAAGGGTAACATAAATCCATTATCGCGAAAATGAAAATAGAAAAATCCATTTTTAAACCTCTTTACAAGAATAGATTTGAAATACAATATAAAAGTTTGAAAATTTTCTCAAAGGGTTAACTCGGGATAACAAGACATTACACGCACATAGAGGCAATTCGAGCATCAAACTAACAATTATGCTAATAAAAGATACACACAACGAGTAAAATGAAATAAAAAGGCTTAATGAAAAGAGTAAAAGCGGGAAGAAGGATAATGTCCAAAGAGTAACAAATAGAATAAGAGTCAATTTAAAAGACAAAGAGAGGAATGATAAACATAGACATATTTAATTCCCGAAGGAAAATATGACAAGAAGGATAAGAGAGTAAGGAGCGATAGATTTACGGTCAAAGAGGAAGGAAATCTATGCATTGGGAAACCTGTAAACACTCTACTCCAAATACTAAAGCCATCATGATCGACTTCTTGGGCAATTTACAGACCTATCTTATAGCCACACCAATACAAAAAAACTTTCTCAGATCGACATCACCAACTCTACTAATAAGCTAGCCCTCAAAAGATTGTAACTCACCTTAGTCACATCTTACCCATCCCAATCATTAGATTTCACTGACATTCCTTACAATTACAAGACCAAAGTCACAAACCCAAATATCCAATATCCAATTAGCATCAACTAAGGTCTATTGACAAGAACAAATCCACAATCAATAATCCACATGAACGATTCTATAATACATTCCACAACCTTAATTCAATCATTATTACACCTAAAACCACGAACATAAATAATCACATTTAGCAAACCATAATTACTACTAACCACAAGATAATTTTGGTTTACCATTCTAAATTTGTAATCCATAACAACTGAATACTCACTAACCAAAGCTTGAAATGAACATTTCTTGATCTCAATTTATAATACTTCAAGAAGGGACAATTACTAGCTCTAAACCACAAATGGCCAAGCACATAGATGGCGATGAGATGACTTTTCAAAATCACCTAGCTCATCTAAAAGTCAAAGTTCGTTGGCCTTCACTTATGAAAATATTCCTCAAACTTTGGTCACCAATATTAATTACCACAAAGCAAAGTCCTTTTTAGGGTCCGACATTTAAAGACAACGAATTCCCAAATAATTGTAAGGCAACCATTACAAAGCTCAACAAAAGCAAACTATAATCACGATCAATTCGATTCTCAAAATAGCACTACAACATCAAGCTCAAAAATCTAATCCCACCAAGAGACGATACCTTAGCACCATTAAGGTTCACTCTAAAGCTCAAACTCTATTTTCCATGATCAAATATCAACATGAAATTTGCTAGAACCAAAGATAGATATTCTAGATCAAGAATCCTCAAAATACATTACACACATTCTCTGCGCCAAACAAACAAGATATCCAATCCACCAGAGGCAAGATGAAGCAACAACGAGTTAGGGACTGATAAGCAAACTGAAAGAGAGCACGAGCATGAACAGGTACAGGTACAAGATTAAAAGAGAGGAACACTGAAAATAACGAGGTTAAAAGCAAGAGAGAAAGCCGATAATAGGGTTATGAAGATATCCGATTAAAAAAGAAGATATGAGAATGCGATTTCTTAAAGATCAATTTCGAAAAAAACTTGCAAGAAAGTAAATGGAAAGATATAATGGTACGAGTAAAGGTATAAGGTTTATTCCACATGATTTCTCCTTTCAAACATAGGACGATAGTAAAACAACTTATTCCTCTACAAAGGTCTCTCATAAGGGACCACCTTACAACAACTCATCAAAATAAGGTACACTTAAATATGACAAATCGGTTACTTTCCAATTCATCCATCATTTCACACAACACGGGTTTCCAAAAGCGGAATTGCAATTCAAGAATAATAACATTCTTTTAACTCCAAAATGCAACACAACCTCAAAGGTTTAAAATACCCAAAGACTAACAAAGACTTCTTTATACTAGGTCCTTTGCAACACTTATAGCCCACGAGCTCACTATTTCAACTACAACATTAGATCAAACATCATCATCAACGTTCCAAAATATTTCCTTCAAAGTTCACACCATCGAACTTTACTCCATAATAGATCCTCAAGCAACAAGGTTCATATTACCAAAATATCTCACTACCTCAAATGAGTCTCTGATACCATAAATTAAGGTCATAATCTTGAACACAAAAATTAGAGCCAAATACCTTTCCACCACGCCTATACCAACAACACCCACACTAGCATATCCACAAGAAGTCACTTAGCCTCAAATGCATTTTATATCTCAAGGTAGCATTCAAATTTTCCCACTTACACTAGCTAGTCTCACATGCGCATGATCCACAAAGGAACACTAATATTATCAAACTCTTAAATCCAAAAGATTAGGTCACCAACAATTTTAAAAGTCTTAGACAACTCGCTGAACCTCACACTAATCATTTCCATAAATTAGTTACACATATATCATGACAAGCATATATGAACAACAGTCTCCAAAGTATATCACAATACACTCTCCAATGATACAATAACTCACAACTATGAGGTGAAACTCAAACACACAACTTTCCTCAAAGTCTCAACCTTATTCAACCAAAGTCAACTTTCAACAAGATAAAAGGGAAGACACCCATAAAAGGTCAAAAGAAGAGGGCAAGATACCAAGGTAAGTTGGAGGAAGATAACAAGAGTAATTTCTAAGGAGAAAAGAAATTGGAAGATTAAGAAGCATTAAGGTAGAAAGAAGAGAGCAAAATATGATACGAGCAAGAAGGATCTTCGATGAGATAGAGATACACTTCAGCTAGGCTAGTCAATCTTCAATCTTCGGCAACGAGTACTTCGTACAACCATCACTTAGTCAATCTTGAGACACTAGGAACAAGAAAGGATTACATCCCTCAAAACAATCAACAAATAAGTTAGAACCTAACAAATATCAAGCACACAAAAGACTACCACCTTAGATCCTTAAGTCTACCCATCTCTCATTCATTATTCGTTGGTCAAGTTATTTAAGGTTCAGGTGCACAAATGTGCATCGGGAACGTTATAGATTTATACCAACTGTGACACCCCGCAATTTTGCAATAAAGTAAACACATAGATTTGCAGCGGAAAATATGAGATAACTTTAAATGCAAAACCGCGAATGTCACTTTATGTTATAAAACATAAACTTAGTTTATGAATCATTCATACAAATTGTAACTTAAATAAATACAAGGGACCCGATCCCTTGATAAAAATACAAAAAAGATAATAAACTTATATAAACTACAACGCTAAGGGTGAATCGTTGTAGTACAACGCTCTCTAGCTCACTCGTCAAAACCCCATGCTACACCAACCTGTAACCTACTCATTCATCAAACATGAATACCACAGTCAGTGGGGAGTAACTCGGGGTTCTCCCAACCATATCACATTAAAAAAAAACATAATTAGAGCTTGTGAACATACATCATCATTCGTATATAGATATCATGCCGATTACAACGATAACATTTCATAAGAAAAATATAAGCAGGTAAAGAGTAACAATGATATGATCATCATCTAAACAATGACTAGGGAATACTCACCTTTGCAACTATATCGCTACTAACGGCTTGCATCTCACCGTTAGTAACCATATTATCGAAGAGGTTGGAGACTTGACACACAAGATATTAATAAGCATCAAACAATCCAATATGCATCCAACAACCATCATGTGGATCAAACATACTCTTACGGTAAATGACAAGCACTAGCCTAGACAGGTCAATATAAGTCCACGGGATAAGTCGTTTCCCTGAATCGTATGGGATAAGGCATTTTGCATACTCTTGACTCTAATCTTCCTGTAGGACTTCGATAATAATAAGGTGCTAGTCTAAGCTTGGCCAGACTTCCGAAATATTTCCCAATTCGACATGTGATAAGGCGTTCCACATTAAAGACTCGATCGACAGAACGGAAGTCGAGTACCCCAAATTCGACAGGGGCGGCAATGGGTGAGGGGGAAAGAGCACAAGCACCATCTTCTGGCTAAATCACACGGAAGATAGGGTCTAGAAACAAGCAAGTATGCTACATGAAATGACACCACCTCAAAAAAAATATTTGACGGCCGTTTCGATCAACGCTAAGCGTTCGCCTCCGAATAACGTCGTCATATTCTCACTAACATATGAATATGTACGAGGATGTACCCCTATCGCTCTGACACGTAGTCTAACGAGTATAAGGGTACAAAAGGGAAATGAGAGTACAATATCATCGAACAACCACGACTTAACAGACTAATCTTGACATACATGACTTAAATGAGTTAAACCTCTAAAACCGTCACTAAGCATGTGAGATACGATATAGGTCTTACACAAATATTCTTAGTCATTCATAAGATTATAGCGTAAACAAACCGTAAAAGGTGTCTCATGTGAATTTATAAGAGAAAAGAAGAAGGTAATATAGAGGACAAAAGCCGGTCAAGCAACCGGCAGCCGACCGGCCGGCTAGGCGACCAAGGCAAAACCCAAAAACCACAAACAAAATTAATGAGGTTCCCAGCCGTTCGGCTGACTGGCGGTCGGCTGGGGACGAAAGCCACTTCAAATTTTGCACTAAATATTCAGGGACCTCCCAGCCGGTCGGCCGGCTGAGATTCGAGGCACGCTTCAAAAATCCTCAAAGATACATGGTACTCCCAGCTGGTCAGCTGACTAGTGGCCAGTTGGCTGGCTGGGACTTCTCCTTATCCGAAATTTTCCAAAATAACAACACCAACATTCAGGGACTTCCTAGCCGGTCGGCTGACCGAGAGCCGATCTTCCAGCTGGGACTCCAACACTCCCGGTCGGCCGGCTGGGACTTTTATACTCCGAACAAACTCCTAATTAAATTCATCTTTAATCCATACAAACACAAACCCATTTGAAATTATCAACATAAACCATCATTAATCAACATTCCACACAACATATCAGTATCAAAATGTCCACCACACATGAATTAAACCGTCATTAGTGTCTTTAAATCATTTTCATTTAATTAAGAGGATAATTAGTACAACAAACACTAACTTTCACCATAAGAAGATATATGAAACATAATTTAACATTTCAACATGTGAGAGCTTTAATTTATATCAATAGCTAATAAGGAACTCGTCTTTCTCATAAATCCACTATAAAACACATAGAAAACACATAAAAAGGTGATATCGAGTATGTAATACCCTGTATTTCAGACTATCTTGTACTCAGTCGAGTAAGGGTCACTTGACCGAGTGGTGTGGGTACTCGGCCCCATTCAGCTGAGTGAGGTTGGTGTGTAAGTTAGGCAGCCTTTTGCTTGTGGCACTCGGCTGAGTGTTGTCTGCGGGTTGTATCGAGCGGTTTTGTTAAACATAATTAAGAGATAAACTTATTCCATTAAAATACTTCATCATAATTAACCCTAAACGTTTCCAAAACTCTCTCAAAATCTCTTAATCATCTCTAATTATCTCAAAGCTCGGATTGGATTGCATCTTATCTTGTTTATTAATTCCATTGGTAAGTGATCTATCTTTGTGATTAATAATTTTTATAGGTAGTGTAGAACCCTACCTGAATTGGGGGAAAGGGAAGGTTTTATTAGTATTGATCGTTGATAATGGTAAAGTCACGTTCCCTAAATCAAAATAAACCTAACTTAGTACTAACTAATAGTCAGCGATAAGTAAGGTATCAACTCCAGAAGGAGGCGGTAATAATCTATTTGCTAAAACTAAACTTGTCTTAAGGTCACAATTTATGGGGTTTTGGTGGTTTGATTAGCTATAACTAACTGCAATAAATTAAAAGACGAATTCAATAAGATTAAAGGTCAAGGGTCTCAGGTTCATTAGATATGTTATCCGCGGTTATAATCTAATCAATAAAAAGGTCAATTAAGTCGTTTAAGGTCACAACATCGGTCGATTCAATTATGTCCTTTAGATCTTTATTTAACATAAGATCGCTATCATTAAACTAGTCTATCCAATTGTCGCATCCTATCTTAGTCTTAACCCGGTTGGTGATAATCCTAATTCACAAGACTAATTAATTAACTCTGATCAGTAAATCAATTAACTATAAGTAAGACAACACTTGAACAACAACTTGTGCAATTTAACAATCAATTCATAAATCAGTCCCCTCCTAACAACCTAGATCCCCTTTCAACCCTAAATAAAAATTTAGCTACTCATAACGATGTAAATAACAGCAATAATAAATAAGGTAAACATGATTAACGATGAATAAAATATTGAACAAAGAATAATCAACGATCTAATAATAATTGGCGGAAGAAGATTAGTAAAAATACCGATTACAAGTTTGAACAGAAGGAAATAGTCTCGATGAATCAATCCAGTAGCAAAGGTAATAAAACTAGGGTTTCTATGGTGTTTCTATGATAATCAAGCATAGGAAATAACAAGGGACGCGTTTTGTATTTATATTACACAATAATCCAATATTAAAGTGAGTTTAGGAAAACACGGATTCCTAGGGATACTCGATCGAGTTTTTGAGTACTCGATCGAGTATTCTGCTTGCGACTCGATCAATTTTGCATATACTCGATCAAGTATCCATAAGATGCAGTAGTCTTCTATTCTCGATCGAGTTTTCACATACTCGATCAAGTGACTCTGGAATGCTCTTATCTTCCCTTCTTTCTGTCTTCATACTTCTCGATCTCCGTGCCTTTTGGCTCTGTGGTGTTCATTATTATTCAATTGTTCCGCAAATGCATATAATCTGCATTAATACACCAAAAGGCGGCAGTATCGACATTCGAGCAATTATAGCATTAAATCGCTCATTTAGGCACTAAAACCGTCACTAAAGTGACCAAGGGGAGATATAAACATGTATATAAATATGACTCATCAAACTCCCCCAAACCATCCCTTTACTTGCCCATAAGCATAGCACTAGACACAATACAAAGACAACATACAAATGGTTAAATCAAAAATCTCAGAGCTAATGCTTTTGCACATACAAATCCCGAGTTATCCATATCTATAACAAAGTAATGACCAAAGATGTACCAACAAAACGAATTCATTGGCACGGGCAATAGAAAACGTAGCTCAAATCAAGAGATGTTAAATGATACCGTATTCGACAAAACCAATTAACTTTCGATCTTGCAAGACAAATTAGTCAGATTCTCGTGGATTCACTCATACACTCAAATGTGTTTAAAAGGTGAGTTTTGTAAAGATAGTTAGAAGTAGAAACAGTCGCTCAACTTATGAAACATACATGCAGTTTAGTGTGATAATAATTTCCCCAACTAATACACATTCGCAATAAGACCAAAGTACATGTACTAAGGACAATAAGGGAGGTTAATGGGTGAAGGTATAGAAGTGGGTTGTGCCAAGGCACGTATGGAAATGTGAAGCTAAAAACGGTAGTCGCAGCGACACTTACCAAACCTACTCTACAACATTAAGCACAAATTAATACCCAACTAGAGAAATCGTCTTAAACTTTGACAACACAAGAGAGATATCAACAATAATCTCTAAAAATGCATTAGATTCTAACAAATTCCCTTTTATTTTCCCTTAAACAATTCAATTGAAGCAACTTATTTTTTTTCTTCTTTCGTTTTCATCACTTTTTTTTTCTTTTTTTCGTTCTCTTCTTTTTTCTTCTTCCTTTTTTTTTTCTTTTCTTTTGCTACATACAACTTTTCTCAATAAAGGGAAAAATTCGCAATTGCTAACAAAAATTTACTTTACCCACTTTGACAATATAAGTCCCAACCCAATCATATTAGCAAGATAGGCATGAAAAATAAGCAACTGTGACTGTCCCGATAAGGTAGGCAAATTATTGGAATGTAGCTATTAGATAGGTTATAAAACAGGCTATAAAGGCTCAAACAGGCTAAACATAAAAAACTCAATAATAAGGGTATAGATAAGGGTAAAGTCGCGTCTCCTTAATCAAAGTAAAACCTAATTCACTACTAACTAATAGTCAGTGGTAAGCAAGGTATCGAATCCACAGGGAGGCGGTAGTAATCTAATTTGTTAAACTAGGTTTGTCTCTAAAGTAACAATTTCTGGGTTTGAGATTGGTTTCTAAACTAATAGCAAACAATAATAATAACTAATAAATAATAACAATAACAACAACTAATAATAACAACTAATAGTAAGCAATAACAAACTAATAAGGTTGAAAACAATGAGATTAAAAGTCTAGGGTCTCAGGTTCACTAGGATTATTGTTCAGGGGTAAGGATAAAATCAACTATCATGCAATAAAGCTATCTAAGGTCACAAGATCGGTCGATTCAAGTATGCCCTTTAGATCTACAATTTAACATGCGATCACTATCATTAAACGAGTTCTATTCAATTATCGTAGCCTATCTTAGTCTTAACCCGGTCGGTGTCAATCCTAATTTGCTAGACTAGTTTATTAATCCTCGCCAGTAATCAAACAACTATAATTAAAACGATAATCAAACGATAACCATGCAATTGCAATTCAATTAATCAATCTACCCCTTCTAACAATCCTAGATCCCCTTTCAACCCTAGAAAGCAATTTAGCTACTCATAATAATATAAATAACAACAATAATAATTAAAGTAAACATGATTAACAACAATGAAGGGATGAACAAAGAATAATTAAAGAACTAGAAGGTAATTAAATTGAATAACGAAGAAAGATTGAAGAATACCGATTACAAGTTGAACTAAAGACAATCGTCTTTGATGAATAAAATCCGGAGGCAAAGTAAACTAATTTAGGGTTTCTGAATTAAGGCCTAAAAGCATTAAAAAGCATAAGAAAGCATAAGAAAGTATAAGAAAGTATGTCTAATTAAGAAAGACGAGCTTTCTTTTTATAATACAAAAGATCTAACTAATTAGGTTAAAGTTTAGGAAAACACGAAAAACTGCCAAAATATTGACTTGCTCGATCGAGCAAGGGCCTTCTGCTCAAGCGAGCAACATATGACAACGACTCGACCGAGCAAGGTTGGACTGCTCGATCGAGCAGACCTTCCTTTAGCTCATTTTCTTCACTTTCCTTCATTTATTCTCTTTTCTTCCTCGATTTCCGTGCCTTGCTTCTACGATCCTACTTCGCCATGCTCCATATCTACTCAAAAAGCTCCAAATGCATCCAATCTGCATTAGAACATAACAAAAGCGGCAGAATCGATATTCTAGCTAAAATAGCATAGAATAAGCAAGGAAAGACAGTAAATCGAGTTATTTGTGACTAGGGGAAGCATAAAATATGTATATAATTAGTGATCATCAAACTCCCCCAAACCAATCCTTTGCTTGTCCCTAAGCAAAGCACTCGACACATACAAAGACAAACATACAAATGGTGAATGAAAAACTCAAAGCTAATGTTAAAGCACATACAAATCCCAAGCTATCCATATCTATAACAAAGTAATGACCAAGTTGTACCAATAAAACAAATTCAAAGGCACGAGAAAGTAGAAAACGCAGCTCATATTCCAAGATTTTACATGATACCGTAGTATAGACAAAAACCAAATACCTTTCAATCTTGCAAGGCTTAATTTGTCGGATTCTCGCGGATTCACTCAAGCACTCATAAGTTTATGTAAAGGTGAGTTTTGTGAAGATAGAAAGAAATAGAAACACTCACTCAACTTCTGAAACATGCATGCATTCTAATGTGATAGTAATTTCCCCAACTAATACGCATTCGCTATAAAGTACATGAATCAGGACTAAAAGGGAGGCTAATGGGTGAAGGTATAGAAGTGGATTGTGCCAAGGAACGTATGGAAATGTGGGGCTAAGACCGGTAGTCAAAGCGACACTCATCAAAACAAATCTACAAGACTAGCACAAACCAACACCGACTAGAGAAATCATCTTACACTTTGACAACACAAGAGACAGATCGAAACTGCTCTCTAAATATGCATTAGACTCTAATAAATTCCCTTTCATTTTCCCTTGAATAATTCAATGAAGCAACATACTTTTCTTTATTTATTTTTCTTTTTTTCTTTTTTTCTTTTTTTCTTTTTCTTATTTTTCATTCTTTTTTTTTTTCCTTCATCATTTTTTTCTTTTCAGATCTTTTGCTTCACAACTTTTCTCAACAAAGGGAATAAATGACACAATTGCTAACATACTTTCTACACCCAATTGATATTCTTTTTGAAATCCCGACCCAACCATAGTAGACAAGTAGATAAGAAAAACATGCAACTGCGACTATCCCGATAAGGTAGGCAAGTTCTAGGAATGTAGCTATTATATGGCTTATAAAACATGCTACAAAAGGCTCAAATTGGCTAAACATAAAGAACTCAATAATAAGGGTATAAAGTCAAGTTTTTTTTTTGGCTATGTGAGGCTTGTTTGAACAAAAAGAACCACCTTTCATCATGCACTTATCAAACGAACGCGTATAGTATCAAGAAACGAATGTCACACTTATGCAATTTGATGGTACATATTCCACAAGGAGTACCACACTCAAGCCTAAAATCAATGAGACCAGTTTATTGATGTTTCTGGCCTAGGAAGCTCTATATACCTCAGAATTTTAAGTGGTTTACCAACAAAAACTGCCAAATCTAATTAGCATAAGGTATGTCAAAAACGGTCAAGGCTTGTACTATGAGCTTTGTTTTCAAAAATAGTAAGTCAAAACAATGTACATGGATAACTTATTTGGGATTCAAATGCAGAAACAATGCAAATTATCATCATTGTTATTCAACTTCACCAAGACTCGACCTAATAAAATAAAAAACATGTTTTTGGATTTTGTAAATTTTTCAATTTTTATGGATTTTTTTTCTTTATTTCACACAACGGAAAATAAACACACAACATAAATAAAGACTCTCCCCCAAACCTAAATGTCACAGTGTCCTCATTGTGACGCTAATAGCACAACAATCACACAACAACCAACATCAGCAACCTAAAGGACACAACTAACAAAAGGGAATGGGAAATAACTAAAAGAAATTACAATAGAAGAAAGTACAAGGATAGATAATACCAGCTTATAGACATAGCTTCCCCCAAACCAGCTGCAAAATGGGGGTGTAGTGACCAGCTGCCACTACTGCGCCTGATCATCATCATCATCATCATTATCATCACCATCACCAAACCCACCAACTGGAGCATCCGGTTGGATATCAGTATACCAAGAACGACCCAGGCAACCATAATCGTGACTAAACTCCTGAGAAAACTGCTGAGGAGTCACCCCATAATTGTGGAACACACCAGTCTCATCACCTGGACCGTGGTAGTAGCTCGGCGGAGTCCAACCAGCAGTGGCATTAAGATCGGTCCGCATAAGGTTTTCCCAAAGTCCCCTCATCACCAAGTCATTGTTAATTCCTTGGTGAATCCTAATCTCCCTCTCCAAAGCCGGATCATAGGAATAAGCAGGTGGAGGGTAAGGGTAAGGAGCTGGGGTGGGTGCAAAGTGAGGAATCGGGGTGGTGGTAGCCTGAGTAGAAGTAGAAGGAGTGATCCGCCGACGAGGTCGACGGTTCTCGGCCAAAGTAAAAACAATCTCAGGTGGAACCACATAAGAACGAGGAAGAGGGGTAGGTCCAGTCTCAGGATCATGAGTGGGTAACCGCTCTGTAGTAGGTAGATGGTTATCCCTATCGGGAAGAGCTATCCACTGGGTCCCCCGTACTCGCCACTGAAATCTATCGTTCCCTAACGCGTTAATCCAGCATAGTGTGTGGCGTAGGTACTCTTCGTCTACTCTAGGGGCATGAAGTGGGGTCATTGGTGTGTATCTACAGTCTCCCTCAAACCCAGTAAGTCTCTTAGCCAACCTACTGACTAAGGCACCACAGTCTAAAGAATGTTGGGTGGGGGAAGTGACCCTCCAGAAAGCATAACACACCAAACCCGCAGGGTGGAAATAAAAATTATTCTCATGCTTGGGGTTGAGGGTAGAAGCAAGTAACAAAACCTCATGAGAATTTAACATACTCAGGTCCTTCCTGGCAAACAAAAGAAGGCTAAAGAAACGCAAAAATAACCTCGGACAAGGATGCTGCACATCATTTATCGCCATAGCATTAACACGTGCCTCAGGAAGACCAGTAAATAAACGAAAAATATTCAACGGCTTCAAAGCCGGAAGGAATAGCAATAAAAGCATCATCGTCACCTAGAGAAAGACCCAAATGATTTGCCAATTCGGCATACGACAACACAAAGTCCTGATTAAGCAACCTAAAAGACACATGTTTATAGAACTCGTCCCAATCATAGGAGCTGAAAAATTCTAGTGTCAAAGGTCGATATGAAAGCTCGTTAAGGAAATATAGCCCACCGAACCCAATGCGGTCAAACATATCAAACATGGCATTATCATAACCGAGGGAACGGAGAACGGAGGGGCACACACAACGGGTAGGGTCCATAGGACGACCCATAAGCATGTCAAAACGGTCACGTTGCTCTTGCGTGCTAAAAACAATCCAAGGGTAAGTGGGGTTACTCAGAATCGCCTCTACTTCGGGTTGTCGAACAAGACGAGGTGCTCTACGACGCTTGCTAGTTCCTTCTTGTCTAGACATGGCTAATTGAAGCAAAAAAAACACACAAACAAAACTATATGCTCAAAAAGACGGATAAGCAAACCCTAGCTCGAAAAAAAATTCAAATTTGAGTCTAAAATGCAAGATAGACGGAGCAATTAGCAATGTAATAGTGATTAATTACTAAATAGCAAAGCTAGGAAGCAACAACAATGAATTAGAAGCACAAAATTGAAGAAATAAGAAGCAAACCCTAGATTCACGATTTGGGCAAAATAAGGGAGCAAGAACACCAATTTCTTCACAAATTGAACTTAAAACAAGTAGATTAATGATTGTTGATGCTAGCTTGTTGATAAAATGATGATTTGAATGAGTTAGGGTGAAGTATTTGAGAGAATAAAGGTGAGGGAGAGTGAAGGAGGACGAAAATAAGAAGAAGAATGAGAAGAATTTTGGGGAAAACCTGATTTGAAGGCGTCAGGAACGGTCGGACCGGGCTGACTCGATCGAGCAGGTCAGGTCTGCTCGATCGAGCAACCTAAATTTTCCTGTTTTTGAGCTTCGCTGGAGTGGCTGATATATTTGGTGCATAAAAACTCGATCGAGCAAGTGAGTTTGCTCGGTCGAGCATCCCAGTAATATCACCTCTTCCACTTGTTTTCTCTTGTTTTCTTCTTTCTTTCTTTTCTTTTCGTTCTTCATTATTAAAGCGACTTTCAATTGTATTAGCTGCAAACACTTAATAGAATTGTTAGATCGCTCCCTCACCGCACTCAAGAAAGCACAACTATATTAACTATCCAAACTAAATCGAATTAAACTATAACATTAATAACTAAGGTAATCGAAATAAAATTTACAAAGGAAATACAAGTAAATGCCGGGTTGCCTCCCGGTTAGCGCTGGTTTATATCGGTCCCGCACGACCGTGGTACCTCAGAGTCATGGGGATTTATCAAGAGTGAAGAGGTCTACGACCTCTATTACTCCTATAAATGCTCCATCGTAGTAGATCTTCAAGCATTGACCATTGACTTTTAAAATCTCACCCTTGTCGGTATGTAGTGAAACCGACCCAAACTTGTTTACCTCGGTAACTGTTAACGGTCCCGACCATCTGGAATTGAGTTTACCTGGAAACAAACGCAAACGGGAGTTAAATAATAATACTTTATCACCAATTTTAAATTCCCGCTGCATGATATGCTTGTCATGCCACTTCTTTGTCTTCTCCTTGTAAACCCGAGCACTATCATAGGCATGCAATCGAAACTCATCGAGCTCGTTCAATTGCATAAGTCGTTTCTCACCCGCTAGTGAGGGATCCATATTAAGCTCTTTTATGGCCCACATAGCCCTATGCTCAAGTTCTACCGGTAAATGGCACGCCTTGCCATAGACTAACCGGTATGGAGAAGCACCAATTGGAGTCTTAAAAGCAGTTCGGTAAGCCCATAAAGTGTCATCGAGCTTACGACTCCAATCCTTCCTAGATTTACTCACGACTTTCTCAAGGATTGACTTAATCTCCCTATTAGAAACCTCTACCTGACCACTTGTCTGCGGATGATAACTTAACCCCCGACGATGTGTAACGCCATATTGCTTCAATAAAGAGTTAAGATGACGCTCATTGAAATGCTTTCCTCCATCGCTAATGAGAGCACGAGGAACCCCGAATCGTGGGAAAGTGATCTTCTGAAACAGTTTCATAACTGCTTTGGCATCGCAAGTGGGAGTGGCAATGGCTTCTACCCATTTGGAGACATAATCAACTGCTACTAGAATATATTGGTTACCATGGGAAGATGGGAATGGCCCTTGGTAGTCAATACCCCAAACATCGAATATTTCAACTTTCAAGATACCCGTTTGAGGCATCTCATGCCTTTGCGAAATGTTACCCGTCCTTTGACATGCGTCACAAGAACGGACAAAGGTAGTAGAATCCTTGAGAATAGTCGGCCAATAAAAACCCGACTGCATAACTTTTGCAATTGTCCTTGAAGGGCCATGATGACCGCCATATGAAGAAGAGTGACAATGGGAAAGGATGGCATGTACCTCACCCTCTGGAATACATCGTCGATAAATGCCGTCGGCACATTCCCGGAATAGATAAGGATCATCCCAAAAATACCTCTTGACATCATGTTGAAACCTCTTCTTTTGCTGATAGGATTGATCTGGGGGCATAATTCCCCCAACCAAAAACTTAGCATAATCGGCAAACCATGGAGTCTCCATGGTAATGGCAAGGAGATGATCATCAGCAAACGAATCATCAATGGGGATGGAATCTCCCTCTTCAAACCTCAGACGAGACAAATGGTCAGCAACCACATTCTCAGCACCCGACTTATCCCGGATCTCCAAATCAAATTCTTGTAACAACAAGATCCAACGAATAAGCCTAGGTTTGGCTTCCTTTTTAGCCAACAAGTATTTCAGTGCTGCATGGTCAGTATAGACTATCACCTTAGAACCCACAAGATAGGCTCTAAATTTGTCTAAGGCGAAGACAACTACAAGTAACTCTTTCTCAGTGGTATCATAGTTAACTTGCGCATCATCCAACGTCTTACTGCAATAGTAAACTGCATGTAGCACCTTATCCTTCCTTTGACCCAAAACAGCCCCAACTGCATAGTCACTGGCATCACACATTATCTCAAACGGCAATGTCCAATCAGGAGACTGGATAATAGGAGCTGAGATTAGAGCTTGTTTAATCCTGTCAAAAGACTTAACACACTCATCAGTAAAAACAAACGGGGCATCCTTATGGAGAAGCTTAGTCATTGGTTGAGCAATCTTTGAAAAATCCTTAATAAAACGGCGATAGAACCCCGCATGACCAAGGAAACTTCTAACACTTTTAACATTCACCGGGTACGGTAATTGCTCAACCACTTCCACTTTAGCTTTATCCACTTGGATGCCTCGTCCAGACACCAAATGACCAAGTACCACCCCTTCAGTTACAATGAAGTGGCACTTTTCCCAATTTAAAACAAGATTGCTTTTCTCACAACGTTGTAAGACTTTAGTCAGATTAGCTAAACAACTATCAAAATCGGTCCCATAAACACTGAAGTCATCCATAAAGACCTCCATAATAGACTCGATATAATTAGAAAATATAGCCATCATACAACGTTGAAAGGTGGCAGGGGCATTACTTAACCCAAAAGGCATTCTTCGGTAAGCAAAGACACCATAAGGGCATGTGAAGGTAGTCTTTTCCTGATCGTCAGGATGAATGGAGATCTGAAAGAATCCCGAGTAGCCGTCTAGATAACAAAAATACTTATGACACGCTAGACGCTCTAACATTTGGTCAATGTAGGGAAGAGGGAAGTGGTCTTTCCTAGTGGCTACATTCAGCCTCCTATAATCAATACACATCCTCCACCCAGTCACTAGTCTAGTAGATATGAGCTCGTTTTTCTCATTAGTGACGACCGTAGTCCCTCCCTTCTTAGGGACTACCAGAACATGACTAACCCACTTGGAATAAGAAATAGCATATATGATTCCTGCATCTAATAATTTCTGCACCTCTTTTCTAACTACCTCTTGCATAGTGGGGTTCAAACGACGCTGACCCTGCCTACAAGGTTTATGGTCTTCTTCTAAGTGAATACGGTGCATACAAAAGTAAGGACTAATACCTTGTAAATCGTCAATGCTATAACCTATAGCCTTTTTATGTCTTTTTAAAACCACCAACAAATCAGTAAGTTGGCTTTCAGATAGGCTAGCACTGACAATTACAGGATTCATCTCATGGGAATCAAGAAAAACATATTTAAGATGAGAGGGGAGGGGTTTAAGTTCAGGTTTCTTTACCTCGGTAACCGTAGGGGGGTTACCTAAGCTATAAACCTTCCGTGCCTTGCAATCCTCTCCTGTGAGGAGTTTTTCCATCTAAACTACTTCTTCATTCCGTGAGCTTCCAGCTTCAGCAGTGCTGGAAATTAAGGCGATCTCCAGAGGATCCCTATTCAAACACAAAGAAAGACAGTCATCAATAGATAAATCAACAATATCGACTTTATGACATGTCTCTTCTAACATGGGGTGTTTCATGGCATTGTCTAAATTGAAAGTGATTGTATCATCCCCCACTGTTAGTGTAAGTCTCCCATTCTTAACATCTATAACCGCCCTCGCAGTATGGAGGAATGGTCGTCCCAAGATGATAGGAATTTGGGTGTCCTCAGCCATATCTAAGACAACAAAGTCAACTGGTATGAAAAATTTCCCTACTCTAACCGGTACGTCTTCTAAAATCCCTAAAGGGTGTTTAATAGAACGGTCGGCCATTTGTAAGGTCATGGTTGTAACAGTAAGTTGACCCATATTAAGCTTTTTGCATATAGAAAATGGCATAACACTAACACTAGCCCCTAAATCACAAAGGGCTTTATCAATTGCTAAGCAACCTATATTACAAGGAATAGAAAAACTCCCTAGATCCTTTAGCTTTGGTGGTGATCTGGATTGCAACACAGCACTGCATTCCTCAGTAAATGCAACCGTCTCCACTTCATTAAAGGACCGCTTTCTTGTCAATATATCCTTCATGAACTTTTCATAAGCCGACACTTGAGTAATCAACTCGGTAAAAGGTACACTCACTTGCAGATTCTTGACCACTTCCATAAACCTCCCAAACTGTTTATCAAGCTTGGATTTATGTTGGCGGTGCGGAAAGGGAAATGCAATGACAATTGGCTCGGTTTCTTTGGCTTTGGAAGTTGAATTGGAAGTGTTATCATCCTGATCAGGGGTTGCTCGATCGAGCAGAGGGGTGCTCGATCGCGTTTTTCTGTACTGTAGCTTTCATAAATTTTCCGAGAAGAATTTGGGCAGATTTTCTGGGTTGCTCGATCGAGCAAGGGGGTACTGCTCGATCGAGCAACCTCTTTTTTAGCCCCTTTTTCGCCTTTTTTCGAACTTTGATCAACAACTTCCAAGCTTTCATTGGTTTCATCCCTTATCATTTCAAGGCCTTTGTAATGGGTTCCACTCCTCAAGGTGATAGCATTGGCTTGTTCATGTGGAGGGTGTCCTTGAGGAGCAAGATTACCTGGTTGTTTATGTGGATTTTGAATTGCCAATTGGGCAATTTGAGTGTCAACGATCTTATTATGAGCTATTAACTGTGAGATATGAGCATCTTGCTTTTGTTGTATCATAAGACTCTGCTGCAGCATGACTTTCAATTCCGCCATATCATTACTTGGAGGTGGTGGAGGTGGAGGTTGTTGAAAGTTTTGGCCACCTTGATTGGAACGATTATAATTACCTTGGAAATTGCGATTCTGAGGAATCACATAAGAGGAACCTTGTTGCTGATGTGGCGGTGGGGTAGAATTAAGAACATTCTGACTTTGGTAAGAGAGATTGGGATGCTTTTTTGTCCTTTCATTGTAAAAATTGGAGTAAGGTGTACCTTGCTTAAAAGATTGAAAGGCAAGGACTTGCTCAACCGTACTCATACATTCCATTGCAGTATGCCCCATAGTACCACATCTTTTACATGTTGGCTCTTGTTGAACCATGGCATGAACCATTTGCTTATTTTCCAAGGACTTTGAAGTTTGTAACTCGGCAATTTTGACAGTTAATGCCTCCAACTGAGCTGCAACTGCATTATCCGAACCTACTCTCCTCACATTACCCCTAGGATTCCCATAATCAGCAGTGTGAGTAGCCATCTCGCAATTAACTTCCAAGCATTGGCATCATTAGTGTTATTTTGGAATCTCCCATTAGCAGCAGAATCTAACAACGTCCTCTGATCATCATATAACCCATTATAAAATTGGTTGCATAGGAACCAAGTATGAAAACCATGATGTGGAACAGACTTGACAAGCTTTTTGAAGCGAACCCAGACCTCATTAAAGTTCTCATTGGGACCTTGTTTGAAACTTGTGATTTGACTTCGAATGGCATTGGTTTTCTGTGGCGGAAAATATCTTTTGAAGAATGCAAGAGCCAAAGAATTCCAATCGGTGATGCCAAGTGCAGCCATATCTAACTCACACAACCAATCTTCTGCCCCGTCTCGTAATGAAAAGGGAAACAACACCAATTTGATCTGATCTTGTGTCACCCCACCCGTCAAAGGAATAGAGCAACAATAATTGGTGAATTTCTCCATATGTTTAGCAAGATCCTTGATAAGTGAATATTTGTATGATTTTAACCCTCACTTTAGCTCGGTTTTATATGTCATTTGTGCTTTGTTAAGCCATTTTATGAGCTAATATCGTCTTCTAGGCGAATTCCTGTGTTCTAACCTGTTTTGTAGGGAAAGTGACGTTTCTACGCCCTTTTTCTAAATTCCTGAGCATTTGCCTAGAACCCGACGATTTGAAGAAGAAAGCTTGACCAAGTGAAAGGCATTTCAAGAAGGTTCACTAATTCGAAATAGAGAAGGAGTAAAGACAGTTTCGTAGTTGTCGGAAGATCAATCAATTGGGCGAAAGAATTCATCGCTTTACATCAAACCCTATCAACAAACCCGATTGAAGAGGTCAAGGGGGATGATGGAAGTTGACAGGGTTGTCGCATAACCTAATCAAAGATAAATAACCCTTGGTTAGGTTAACAACAAATAAATGCAGTTAGGGAAGTAAGGGGTCGATCTCGGGGAGACGGGAGATACTTGTGAATAGTTGTGGTTAGAACTCTACCTTGGACGATTGGCAAATGTTTGTCACTAATTACTAAATAATAACAATGCAATAAAGAGAAGAATCTAGGGAAGTAGGTTCACACATGTAGATTAACATATTGATGAAATTGGATTTAGGATATGCAAATAAATCATTGAGCGTTCGTAAGAATGGTGTGTTCATTACAATCATAGATCAGATGGTCTAGCAAGCTATTTGTGCGATTTACTAGGTCTTAATCCACTATGTCATGCTTTGTCTATTCAAATCTCGTATGTCTACCTTGGAAGAGAATTCCATACTAGTCAAATGATTTTGGCCAAAAATCGATAACTATCGTTACAATCCAAACATGCATAGACACAACGTTTTAAAGGCACAATTTCTTTTATCCAATTATCATCTTTTAATTAATCTAACATGGCTATCCTACACCCTAGAAGGGTGACTACTTATGCATGATTAACAATGAAAAGGAAACTAAGATTATAAAACTAAGAATGATAAACATGATCAAGGAAATACTAAAGGAAAATAAACTAGAATGTAAAGAACAAGAGATAAAGATTAACCGAAAAGGATGAGCAAGAAGATTGAAATGGAATAAGAATTGAA
>JAIUZE010001276.1:0-29326 GCA_022085475.1 Heliosperma pusillum | reverse complement strand
AAGGTAGCCAAGGGAATGAGAGTACAAAGCACAAGACAAAACCGTGCTCAAACCGTATCATTTGTAAAAACCGACTCAAAGTGGGACATAGCAAAAACCGTCACAAAACATGTGATACAAGCGAAAGAAATATCATATATCCAAAAGTTGAATATTATAAGTCACTACGTAAAATTATACGATAAACGGATCATGCGAAATATTATAAATTACGAGTTTTAGAAATTATATGAAAAACATACAGCCGTGTTCCAGGCCGGCCAGGAGGGAGGCGGCCGGTGGGCCGGCTCAGAACACAGGCAAAAACCAAAAATCATCCAAAACAGAGAAATGTGTTCCAGGCCGGCATAGTGACCGGCGGCCGGTGCACCGGCCAGGAACACCTCTTCATACAAATTCCAAATTTCCAAAGATGTTACTGATGTGTTCCCTGCCGGTGGGCAGACTGGCGGCCGGTCGACCGGCAGGGTAGCACCCATTCACCCGTGAGCTTCCTTTACTTATCAAATTCATTTCAATTCTCAAATATACTTCTAATAATCATCAACGATCAATATTGATCACGACACTCGAACCTAGCATGATACCTAGCTAGCCAATCAATACCTAAGATTATATCAAACTCTCCTAAAGGAAACTTAAGGAGATTAGCGGGAAAGATAGAACCCGAAAGATATTGGCACATTTGGATAAAGGGTAGAACAAGAGATAATATCTCCGGAAGGTAAGGATATGGGAGTATCTGTTGGAGCCAGTGTCCTCCACAGTTAGTGCAATAACATAAATAAATCTCTGTAGGTTCACATGGTATACTTTGTATTGTAATCAGTTGATTAACGTTTATCGATAACGGGTGGCTTGCTAGATAAGTTTGACGTTATCGTCATACAGATGGCGGTGATCAACTGGTCCCTAAAAGTCACACCTAAAGGATGTGATTGAGAGATCTGATTATTTGAGAAAATAATCATATTGATGCCTTATTAAATGACTAAAAGGTTAGTCGGTGTTTTTGACTAAAAGGTTAGTCAATGTGATGATGATATAATTATTTAATAATGATTAAATAAATTTAGCTGAGACGAATTAACTGTAATTCGTAAATTGATTATAAAATGTTATATTTAATTGTTGTATATAATGTAAGCTAATTAAACATAAACCGTTATAATTAATTGGAAAATTATAAATATACGGATATTTATAATTAATTATGTATTATAATGTCGGTCTTTGACTAATGACGATTATAATGTATTACATTATATTAGAAGCTAAAATGACTGAAAAAAAGTGTCCAGATACACTCGGGTTTTTCCAGTCAATGGGTAGTTATTTGAGGAGACTAAATCTCCTCATTAAAGACCTAAGTGTGCCGTCAATTACAAGTGGAAGTGAGAAAAATTCTAACCTAATTTTTCTACTCTCTCAACTTGTGCCTCCATCTCACTCAAAACACAAAACAATAAAAAGTTAACTGTAACTTTTAATTCTTTTTCTAGCAATTACAAGGGCATATCTCAATCAGTCTTGGGTGTTACGATTAGGAGGATATCTGTGTTGATATCTGTTCTTAGGCCGAATTTTGCTAGGACCAAAGGTTCAATTCGTTTTCTCTTTATTTCATATCGTTTTCATATTTATGACTTGCATTCATATTATATAATTTTGTTATAATCCTAAATTTTAAGGGGATGTAAACTGTTATTTCCCACAAGTGGTATCAGAGCATTTGGCTACAAAATTATATTATATGTTTTTCATATTTATGAAATATAAATTTGAGAAAAAAAAAAATTGATAAAACCGTGAAATTTTTTTTTGTGTGTCACGGCTGTTTTTTTTTGTTATGGCCGTGGGATCCTATTTTTTTTAGGGTTTTGTTTTTCCATTGTTGATTTATTGATATTGTTATTTTAATAGGTTAAAATTCAATATAATAAATTTGTGGTTGTTTTAATTTGATGAGGATTAAATTAAAATAAGATGGAATTGTTTTGATTTTGTTGTTGCTATTATTTTCGGATTCATTGTTTTAAATTGATGATTTTTGGATAATGATTCAATTTTAATGATGTTCAAAGCGATTGTGATTAAATGAATATAACGATAGTCGATTTAATCATGATTTAGATGTTCATTTTAAAAGGTTAAATTGAATAATCTAGTTTGAATCAATATTTAATAACGATTAGATATTGAAATTTGTATCGATCTAGCAATATAGGCAACACCGAAAAAAAAAAATTTTCATTACTGCTGCCCGTGTTACTGTGCTGCTACTGTTGAAAAAAAAAAAAAAAAAAATTTCTGTTTTATTTTTTGCTGTTTACAGCAGTTTTTTTGTATTGATTTTATTGTTTTTCCGGTTTTTGGTTTAAACCGTTAGAAAGATAGATAAAAAAAAAAAAAAAAAAAAAATTCCTGGTACTGTTCACGATGAACAGTGATCAGTATAAAAAAAAAAAAATTTGTTTGTTTTTTTTTTTTTTTGTTTGTTTTGACATTATAAAGATAAGAGTAAATTAGATTTTACTCCCTTTTGAAACACGTTTTTTTAAAATTACTCCCTTTTGAATCTACTTTTTAATTTTACTCCCTTAATTCCACCTCAGGCAAGAAATTGCTCCCAAACTCCAACTGATGTGTTAGATTCCGACTATTTTTAAATTTTTCGTCCATTTCTTTGTATTCATGACAAATATGCCCCTCAAATCCCTCAACCCCTTCTTTTATATTCCTCTTTCTTGTTGAAATTAGAGTTCTTCTTCATTTTTGTCCTTCTTAGTCTTCAACAAAAAAATTCACTCCATTAATCTACAACTTTGGGAGGCAATTTGATTTGAAGGTAGGTGAATTAATTATTTTCTCTCTATCTCTTCAGATTTCATAGTGTAAATCTCTTAATTGTTTTGTCTTGAAATTGCAATTAATTAGGGTTCTTATTTTATTTGGGTATTTTTTTGATTTGAGTTATTGTGATTAGAATGTCTAGCCATTCAAGAGAAAGCAACCATTCAAGGGAAAACAGTTGGTCAAGGAAATGCTTATGTGGTGTTCCTGTTGCAATATTAACATCATGGACATCTGACAATCCCGGAAGACGGTTTGAGAAGTGTAAATTCTCAAACTTAAGGACTGGTTCTGTTGGTTGTGAATGGTTTCGCTGGCATGATCGGAGTCAAATGGAATGGCAAAAAGATGTTATCAACAAACTGATGATGGAGAAGAGATTGTTGAAATGTGAAGTTGATATATTGGGTAGGGATATTCAATCGCTTAAAGAAGATAGGAATAAGCTGGAACAAGAGATTGAGAAAATGAAGGGCTTTGGTGTGGTTGATAATGGTGGCATTGAGGGCTCAATTTTCAAAGGTTCAACAATGGCATTTTTTGCCATTTTGTTTGTAATTTTAGTGTTAATGTGGACTGCATTTTAGGTGAACAAACTAAGTAAGTTCATGAAAATTTTCAATTAATGATTCATGAGCTATGTGGTAATAATGTAAGAATTCTAGTTAGATGTTAGCTTCTCTTATTTGATGTTGTAATGTATGAATCTTATTTGAGGTTGTAATGTTATATCAGTTTTTATTTGAAACTGCCATTATTCATTATCAGATCAAATATTGGAACAACATTCATGGATAGAAAATATTGGAACAACATTCATGGATAGAAAGCTGTCAATTCTTGCATTACCAACAACGAAAATTACACACATTGTTCATGGGATAAAAACTGTCAACAAAATGCAAAATACACAAGTTCAGTACTGTCATCAAAATACAAATTACATAAGTTCATGCATTACCAACAATGCAATGCAAATAAAAGTACATAATTTAAATTCTAAAGCAAGTTGTTGCTAGCTTGACTGAGCAACTGAGTGAATGATAGATTGATATGAGGATTGGAGGTGCTTGGGGCTGATGTTTGGCTGCTGGATAGGCCTGCCTGAGATGATGTTGCAGCACCAATAGCAGAAGTATTTTCATGTGGCCTCACCCTTGATCCCAAATTTGACATTTTTCTCTCCCTCATTTCCTTTGCCCACTGACTCTTCTTTAGTGGCCTTCCACCAGGAGCCCTTTCAGTGACTGGAGCTGCTGTTGGGTTCTTACAAGTCCTTCTAGAATGACCCAAGCCTCCACAGTTGCCACATTTGTGGATTTTTTTTGTCCTCTTCACTTGCTTTGATGCATCTTCACCTGCCTCCTTCCTTCTTTTTTTGGACTTAGGCCTGCCAGGCATTTTTTTCATAGGTGGAGGCAGTGGCTCTTGTAGTCCTGTTTTCTCCCAATGCTTAACACCAGGCATGGGCAATACAGCAGGCTCATAAGTTAGCTGATACTTTGCTTTAGTGTAAGCCTCGTCCACATAATCCACTGGGTCCAACCTTTGCAACAATATACAACACATAGCATGTGGACAAGGCAATCCACTTAGGTTCCAATGGAAGCAGGTACATGTCCTCAAATTAAGATCCACAGCACATTGTTCCCCTTTATAAATAACTTCAAACACCCCAACATAAGACCTAGACCATTTACATAACCTAGACTCTGCCTCAGCCCATGCCATGTATTTAGCCACATAAGGCATTAACCTCCCCTCATATACATTGCCACCCTCCCTTTTCTGACATATTCTTTCCATTACATACCTCCTCATCCACTCCATATGTGTGAGAATTGGCTTGTCTCTAGCTTCTTTGAGTACAGCATTAAACACCTCACAAACATTGTTAAGTAGAAGGTTAGACTTACAATTTGTATCAAAAGCATGCCTTGACCAGTTTCTAGGAGGGATAGCATTCAAATACTCCCATGCTTCAGTTGATAGAGCCTTTAACCCATTCATCTCAAAGTCAAAATCAGCCTGTAAGTATGTAAAATAAGCATATTTAGTAAAATGTTTAGTGATAAAATAAAACAGTCAAGTTAAAAATAAAGTATGGCCACTAAGATTACCTTTGTAGTGGCTCTTGCAGCTGCCCAAAATGTTTCCTTAAACAATTGACCACTGAAATTTATTTTGAAATTAGCCCAAATATGTCTTGCACAAAACCTAACATATGCCTTTGGGACAACCATATTCAGTGCATCTAGCAAACCCTTCTGTCTGTCAGACATGAAGGTTAGCCCTTCTCCATCCACCTTACCCAAGTCAGATGCTAACAATTCCAAAAACCATGTCCAAGAGTCTCTATTCTCCACCTCAACCACTGCCCAAGCAACAGGGTATATGTTGTTGTTACCATCCAATCCTACAGCAACAAGACATATCCCAGGATAGACTCCCTTTAAATGACACCCATCTACACCTAGAATGGGTCTACAACCCTTAGTGAAGCCTTCTTTGCAGGCTGCAAGACATATATACATCCTTTTGAAGATGGGTGGAGGCCTTTCAATAGAGTCACAGACCACAAAAGCTGAACTTCCTCTATTATATTTTATGATAGCAGAAGCATAATCCCATACATGTGCATATTGGTCACTGCCATTTCCATAAATAATTAACTTGGCCCGTGCCCTTGCATACCAACACTTCATATAACTTACATGAACCCCCAAATCCCTTAAAACAGAACTCTGAAATTTTTTTAACTTCCAATCCATGTTATCTCTAAAGAACTCTATGTATTTCTCTGCCAAAAACTCAGAACTAACTTTCCTGTTGTAGTTTGTCATGACACAAGTGTGCTTTAAATTTAAACTCCTAATATTAAATGTCTCCTCATTCTCTTCCTGTCTAGCATGAATTCTAAACCTACACTTTCTCACTGCATTACATTTACATTCCCCAAATTTAGACTTCTTGCTATTCCAAGGGCACTTGCACCTATACCTGCAATAGGCAGTCACCCTGTCTTTTCCATTGTGAGAATAGTAGAAATCATACCCATTGCTCACACTGTGATGCACCAATGCCTTCCTAAACACCTCTACATTAGGGAACTTCAGTCCTAAACTTAGACTAACAGGTTTTGAGAAGTCAGTCACTGGATTAAAACAAGAGTTAGAAATCACCTCATCATCAGACCCATGCAAACTTCTAAGCTCATCAGATTCTACAGGCTCTTCTTCAATGAAATTGATTTCAAGGTTATCAACTCCTACAAGTTGTCTTTCACCTCTTTCTTCAACAGTCTCCTGAACAGTTTTAAGTATCACACCACCATCTGTTTGTGCAAATATATCTTCCTCATCTTCAACCCTTACATCATACTCATCTTGCACAAACTCTGGATCACTTGTTTCACTTATATCTGAATCAGTGAACTCATCTTCATCCCTAACATCATACTCTTTACCTTTGCCCTTTCCCTTTCCAAGCACAGCTTTTCCTTTGCCCTTAAAACTTCTAGGCCTTGTCTTCTTCCCCTTCCCAGCAACAATTTTTTTCTCTTTACCTTTACCTTTCTCCTTCTGTTTCCCTTTATCTGGTATTATATCTTTGCCATCACCAACCTCAACACTAAGAAGTTTCTTTTTCTTATCAACATCAATCTCAATGCCTACAGATTTATTGTTCTCAAATTCAACTCCAAAGTTGCCATAATCTGCCTCAAACAGCTCTACCTGTTTACTGCTACTTTCAACTCCAAAGTTGCCCAGAAAGTGTAAATGTCTCTTTACAGGCAACTTAGCTCTGGTAGAGATGACATTACACCCAATTAAAGGGATTATATCTGAGTTGGTTGCCTCTGTAGGTGGAATTTGTATTATTGCAGTAGAAATGTCTGTTTTGTGTTGCCTAGGACTTCTTCTCAAAAGTTTTACAGGTTCAGTTTTCAGATTTTCATTCTCTCCCCTGGGACTTTTTCTCAAAGCCAATGAAGGTGCTTGCTTTTTCCTGGGTGCTTTGAATGTGCTTGTACTAGCTTTCAAAGTAGTTGGACCTAATTTGGTTTGTGCATTATTAATGGGCTGTGCATTTACTTTGGGGTGGGCTTTTAGGTTGGGCTTTATGTCCATTAAAGTACTCTCCAGGTCACTTCCCTGCATCTCACCCACATTTTCTCTCTTTCCCATACTTCTAGTGATCCTGGAAGTCACCCCTGTTTTTGGTTGAGTCATGTACAATGTTATGGTCCCCAACTTACACATTGTCCTCAGCACATGAATCATATCAGCCTCTGTCAATAGTAAAGTCCTCCCACTAGTTAGATCCATTCCATACCTTCTATACCACATATCAAAGTCTGTTGACTTACATAAATGTTGCCCCAAATCTTTTAAAAAATCCACACTCAACCTATCATTCATTACACCATTCGTAAGGTGTAAACTACCTCCCTTATAAGTAGTCATGCCTTCCTTTGTTTCAAAGCCCCCCTTATAAAATACCCTTAAATCAACACTTAATGGTTTAACAGATGAACCCATATCCTACAATATAAGTAAGTAAAAATAGGCATCATTAAATCGCAGAAATTAGGGAAAAAAGGTTCATAAAAATAAATCGCAGAATTTCTATTAAATCGCAGAATTTGTATTAAATCGCAGAAATTAGTCAGTTCATCAAAACAACAGAACTCAATTCAATTTATACAAGTTAACAAAAAAAAGGTTCAATCGAAACACAAGAGGATTTGAATTGAAAACGTACCTCAATTTTGGGAATCCCAAAGCAGATTGTGGTTACCAGATCAATGAAACGACTTTGATTCTAATTTCAGGAAAGAAAATTGATACATACAGCTGCAAATAGAGGGGAGAAACGATGGTTTTAGGGTTTCAATTAGTTTAGGAATTAGGTTTTGGGGTTTTGTATGTTGAGGGAAGTTTAACTGAGTAAGTGATCCATTTATGTTTGAGTATATGTTAAATGAAGGGTACTATTGTCCATTCACTTGTTAATTTGACCTGAGAGTTATTTTGGGAGCAATTTCTTGCCTGAGGTGGAATTAAGGGAGTAAAATTAAAAAGTAGATTCAAAAGGGAGTAATTTTAAAAAAACGTGTTTCAAAAGGGAGTAAAATCTAATTTACTCTTTGTTTTAATGTAATTTCAATGCTTTTAGATTATAGTAGATTTAAAAAATATATGTTACTCCTTTTGTCCAAGTGAGATGTTTTAGGGAAAAATAAAATAAGTGTAAACTAGTGACTGGGATGGAGATAGTCTTTTGTTATTTAAAATTATGTTATGATAATATATTGTAGTATTTTCTAATTTTATTTATTTTTTAGAAAAAAAATATGTTAAGTTATGTATTTAAAAATGAGTTAATGAAAAGAATGTTGTGAAATAAAGAAGGGAGAGAATTAGAAAATAAAAATATTATGTTATTTTGGTATTTAAAAAACTAGTTTTATATAATATGTTATTTTGGTAATACTATGTTATAATTATATATTATAATATTTTATAATTGTATTTGTTTTTTAGAAACAAAAAATATGTTTGGAGGAAGAGAGATTCATATTTTTGAGGGGTTAAAGATGAGGGAGTTGGGTGATAAATGGGTTTAAACATAATGGGAGAGAATGTCCAAAACACACACTTTGGCCCAACAATATGCCGATCGATTTCCACTAGATTTTCGTGTGGAATGCGAATCTGGACTCCTGGCGAGAAGGAGACCACTCTACCCGACTAGATTAAATTACGAATTTTCACTAACACAAAGCTAAACATAAAAATAAAACTGCTCATTTAAATTATAAAAATCCTAAACTAAAATTTGCGGGGGTTACAATTACTTTATTTTAAATGTTTATAGGAATTACAACTCTTACGAGTGTAAAGATGTCTTAAAGTCCATAGGTCGGCCGCCCCTACTACGCCGACCACCACTACGTACACAACATACTCCGTATTAACAAAAGAAATTTAAAACCCTAGTTAAAAAGCAATAAAGAAATTAAAATATAAATTTAGTCAATTTTATCAATATTAGATTTACGTATTAATACATGTTTGTCTTTTGAATAATCGTTCATATATAAAAAAAAAAATTTATGGAATTTGAAGAAGGTTAAGGTGTAGTAGAGAAAAGTTAAGGGGAATTAGGTTTGATGTGTTTTTTTGTGAAAGGTAGTGAATAGAAAGTTTGGTATAAAATATACTAAATTGAGTAAAAAACGTACTGTAGAAATAAATTCCGAAGCTTAATATTTTATAAATCGAAAGCGATGGTACATACGGGATTATGTCATTGTATTCATGTTTTTATTAAACGGTTGGAAGAAGCCCAATCAATAGTCACTACTCAGTACATAATTCATTTGGGCCCAACAACATATATGCCCAATAAATAATGGGTTTATTCACAGCAATAATCCAAACTATAGGTCATCTTCTTGTAGTATTCCGAACTTCATTTAATCCGACAATAAACCGTACTATTGACTCCCTCTTCCTAAAATAGTCTCGCCTTAAATTTGACTTGTAATAACAGGTTAAACATGACACGACTTTCTTCACAAAAATAAGTAATAATAACAATTAACAGCTACTTTGTGCTTGTTAAGCTTTTCTAATTTACACAAGGTATTAAACAATTTGATTGGAAATTTGGACGTTTTATCCGGGGATGGGCAGAGGAGCAGAAGTGGAGGAGCGACGAAGCGGCGAGTCGAGTCAGTGGTTGAGGGGGCGACATTAATGGTTTGGTAGAAGTTGAGGTAGGGATGACGAAATTGAGCAAAAAACGTACTGTAGAAATAAATTCCGAAGTTTAATATTGTATAAATCGAAAGCGATGGTAAATACAGACTACTTATGTCATTTGCATGGTTTCCATCACACTTTGTCTTTTTTATATTAAATTCCTTCGTTTTGGGTGTCTGTGTCCAAGACCGAACACCAACAGATACCCCTACCTAAATATTCTTAGGCGAAAAAATACTTACCTTGGTCCAGTTAGTGAGCACTATTTTAATCAAATGAAAACAAACGATCGAGCCAAAAAGAGTCGCATGTTGAGATCACTTTTGCAACTGTTTTATCTCTCATAATTAAAAATTAAAAAGAACTAATATAAATTGATGGAGATAGGGAGGAAGGCACGTAACGATATGTCAATATACACAATTTGAGAATCGGGGTCTATACGACTATGAGACACTTTAACTTAGGTTGTTTGATGATAAATTAATGCACGGGTTATATAATTTGTACCCCTGAAATTGTTAACTTTTTTTCCCTTGATTTCAATTTAAAAGCAGAATTCATGATCATTCATCAAAAAAATCACACCTACCCCCATAATTGGTTTCCATCATGCATCGCACGGGCATGAAATATAGTCTCAAAAATAAAATAAAGATAGTTACTTATTAGTTAGGGCAGGTCTGGGTATAAAACCTAGTAATCTGACGGATGTTGCGGGGCTAATTAGCGGAAAAGATCAGGGAGAGTTCAAACGGTATCCGAAAACTTTAGGATATTGTTGATATATGGAGAGTTCAAACGGTATCCAAAAACTTTAGGATATTATTGATATACTCCCTCCGTCTCAATTATTTGTTTTTCTTTGATTAAAATACCCAATGAGACGGAGGGAGTAACTCGAAAACATATGTCACATATAATCTAATAAGTAATGTGGGTCGAATTAGGAATAATAAGCGTATATAAGAAACACGTATATCAATTATTTGTTTTTCTTTAATTAAAATACCCAATGAGACGGAGGGAGTAACTCGAAAACATATGTCACATATAATCCAATAAGTAATGTGGGTCGAATTAGGAATAATAAGCGTATATAACAAACACGTACATCAATTTATATTCACTGCATACATCATACATTCATACGGATAGAAGTCCTCAACAAACACAAACTTGATACTTGAACAAAAAAATTGAAATTATGGGTCGCGGTGGTCGCGGTGGCGGTGGCGGTGGCGGTCGCATGAAGTTACCCCGCTTCATGAGAGGTCACACACAAACCCTTACCATTTTATTTACGTTTGCATTAATTAATTAAGCCTGAATTTTGCTTCTTATTATCTGAAATAACCTAGAAAACATCTATTCTCTTATTTTATTTGGTAATTTTGCGTGCTTCGGAAAATTAATTATTTGTTGTGATGTTACTTTTAGCTAAACGCAATAATCCCTCTGTCATAATTATTTGTTTAGGTTTTATATTCTTATTCTCTCTCAGGGGTACTTTAATCAACGAGAAACAATTAATTAAGACGGAGGGAGTACATGTTAATGATTTTTGAACTAGAACTGTTTGATTTTTGATTGTTCAGCGTGGGTGAGCGTACCTGCTAGCCCCCCCTAAATCCGCCTCTACTTATGGGGTTTTAAACGATATTTTTTTTATAACCACGACTCTTTAAGTTTACTAGCTAAAGGTTTTAATAATGATTGTGATTTCATTAGTTCATCCGATGTTCCGTGATCTAACCTTGCTGTAGTTGTGTTTGAAGCAGGTTTTACTAATCGGATTTTTGGACCGCCTCGAGGTACCCCTACCCCATTCCTCTTTACAATGCTCTTTTTCAGCCTACCTGTTTGATATGGAATCACTTGAATGAGCTGCGTGCTTCTTGTTTTGTTGTATCGGTTAGGTATGGCGGATGCTTTTGATCAACTAGCCATAGCACGAGGACTACGTGATGCGGATGAATTATTGGGACGCCTAGGAAAGCAAGTAGACGAACTTTCCTTCAAAGAATCACTTGATCTGCTCCGGAAAGAGTGCTCACCTGAGGAATTCGAAGATATCGAAAGGACGTGGTTTTACCGACCTGGCAAAGGTTATGGTCCATGTAATGACCTCTTGAAAAAATATTTAAAGGTACCAACCTTACTTAATCCAGGAGAATGAATAATTACACTTTATTTTCTGTGTCTAGTTGTTGTTATTCTGACTACTATTCTTTCATTTTCTGTAGGGTATCAAGGAGTCCGATGGCCCCGGTTTTACGGCATATCGCCTTAAGCAATTGAAGAAATATTGTGGCTACACAGATGCTGAATTGAATTCACTTATGTGACAGTTTGATTATCTTTATGGATTATGCTGAGACGAACCATTATTTCGTGTTAGGATTTTAACTAGTACTCAGGCTCTTCGGGTGAAAGTCAATATAAGTTGTTCTGTATTATTCAAATTCACTGCTAGAACAGGTACACTCAATTAGAGCGCGCTTATCTTTAGTTTTCTGCGATTATATCACATTATTCAGGTATCTAAAAACCGATGATTCTTCGACGTTGGTGTAACTAATTAAGTGAACTACTGAATGGGACTCTAACATCGGTTGTACTAGGTCAGCATACATCACGCTATCATCCTATGCTAATTTGACCAATTTTCTGGAGTCGAAGGGACACGATCTCTCACAAGTTGGAAATTTGGCTGGACTGCTATTTAGTGAAATACGAGCATTTTTCTTTTGAATTCAGCCGGATCTTCCAGGCATTTAAATGCACCCGGCACAATTACACTTCTTGCGAGTCTTCCAAGTCCTGCAGATGGTAAAGGCGTTCACACAAGCGAGTTTTCTACCGTTTCTCGGTCATAAGAACTCCCACATTGTGGCACTTCCCATGACAGCACCACCACTTCTCCTCGGTAATGCCGGGTCCCTCCCCTAAGTCTAGGTCGCTGACATCATTGTAGTAGCTGTTCAATACAGACCTAACCAAGAGTCAGACATCCGTAAAAAGACTATATTCTTGAGTAATACGGAGCAAGTAGTATAGTTAACTAAATTAAATAATAATAAATAAATAAACCCGTAGATACTTTTATTAAAAATAAAAGGCCGGACATCAAGAAAAATAGTTGCCCTACGCAAAGTGCGCGAAACCAGTAACAAATCAAGAAAGACAAAGCAGATGAAAAAGTCAGCAATATAATGAAGTTGCAATACATATAGGGAGTACCATATAGCTGCATCAAGTTGAAAGTCAGTTAAAAACTATTACCAGAACAGCATGCTGAAGTGCTGAACATTTGGGTCCAACGCCAAAACAGCACATGTTTGATGAATCCTAACGCATTGTCCCGGTATGAACGTTTCCAGAAAGCTGTGGATCAACATTTGATAACTCATTGATGTGAGGCTTGTATACAGCTTTTGAATGATCTGCAACATAATGAAGTTCCGTCAGCCTAATACATTAACGATAAACTCTGCCTGCAAATAGTAGATATCATTCCATTGATAAATACCAGGTCTCTCAGCAGCAGGAGCTGTGATCGATGGCATGCACAAATGATTCATTTGAAGTTTGAATCAGAGCATACTCCCATGGTTTATACATAAACTCAGAGACTGTAACAACAATGCCCGAACAGATATATATGCTCAATTGCGTCATACATGATCAATTGACATCACTGCTAAAATTTTAACTTTGAAAGGAAAAACTATACATTTGATACATCTGTTAAACAATGCCCGAACAGATATATGCTCAATTGCGCCTGTCATATACCTCCTCTAGTCATACCATATGGATTCACTATATTTATGTATTTTGACATTCAAATCAATCCCCCTAAATATCCTACTTATTGTAAGAAATAACCAAAAAAAATTCCATGAAAGTGTGGGTCCAATTCTTCCCACACACTTCTCGTCACTTCAAAATTTGGTCCAAGAGAACACTTGTATCCAAGTGAGAAGCGGGAGTGCTGCCGTAAAGATGTCGAAGGCTCAAATCAGAGAGGTACAGCAGTTTAAGAGAGCAGCAGGGAGATGACATCAAGCTCATAAAGCATTGTGAATATACAATCAAGCAAAGGTTATCTCGCAGGGGCCGGGTAACCCTATAAATCCGGCTGTTTTATGTAGTTTGGAAAGAAGAAATTACCTTGAAAAGCATTTTGTGAAGGGAGAGATTATGAAGTTTAGTAGACCGTGGGCTGAAATGAGAAAAACATGTAACTGATTACCGGGGAAATCGCAGCAAAGGGAGCGAATTCAGGAAATAAGCCAATAGCTCGGTTCAAATATTCTGTAAGAAATCACAAACCTACAAAGCCATCGATAAAGATGTTTTAGTATTGCAGGCATCTTTGGACTAACTGTTTCAGAACACCGAATGCAGGTACAAAGGAAGTTGTGTCATCAAAACTATATTGATCGCTAGAAGTGTGTGGCTCAGAGTCTGTGTCTTGCTCAAATCCATATAAACCACGGCCTTTAATTTCATTGATTAGACTGCACTTCAGAAGAGCATTAACAGCTAGGTGATGAATCTGCAAAACGACAATTTTTCTTAATATTACAAGCACAATGCAGGACGAAACTGAAAATAGAATTCCACGGATCTGCACCTTGAACTCCACTGTGAGTCTGTGACCTAGCCATACGGAAAGTCAATCTATTACTGTATGAAGATGACGTTGTGACACAGATTGGGACACCAAATGGGACAGATGATCCTTACTGGTTGTGAATCATAAATGCTGAAAATGTTTATTTAAAGGATTTCTTACCTTAACAAAAAAAAAAATCTTAAATATACCCTTTAAATATACTTAAGGAGTACATTGGCCTAAAACTCACCCGTTCAAGATTTTTTTTTTTTAAAAAAAAAGCCAGAAACAAATTACAGTGTAGTACGAGTTTTAATATTCTGCAAAATCATCCCTTCAGAACTGAGAATTTTTGTCATTAAACAGCTTACTTGGGTAGCTTTTTGTAGGTCTTCAGCAACATTCCAACTGGACACATTGCAGCCTTGAAATTCACCAAAAGAGAAAGTTGAAGTGCTGGTGGATGCTGGGTCGTGATCTTTGGCCGGAATGCTTTAATAATTGTACAACAATATGTAAGATCATGTATAACCAGATGCACCTGTATGACATTAAAAAGTTATAAGGCTCATGTATGAGTCCAAGTTAATTTAAGGAAGAGAAAGCAACATCTATTTGGCTTAGGAAAATTACATGTGCATATCTTGAAAGAGAAATCCTCTCATGCAGCTACTGGGATGATGCTGCACATCTTTGCAGGGCAATTTTTGCAGCAACAGTTTGCCAGCCAACAGCCTGGATAGCATTAGTATCAGTCTTACATATAAAAGCAAATATATGGTGCATCATATATACAAGAGAGGAACAATGGGGCTAGGCAGTACCGGATATTGACTATCACGGGCATTGGCAGGGATGCTCACACAAGGTAGGTCATTCAGAACTTGAATACCGGCCTTCAACAGATGAATACTTGGGCACTCAGTAACAGCGATGCAAGGACGGCTGGTTTGTGGTCTGGATTATAAGATGCAGATTAATGCAATAAACTGTTAGCTGATAAAAAATAAAGCCGTCTAGAGAAAAAGGCACACATCAGATCCTCAATTTGACATTTGTCAGTACCACTCCGTGATGGGAATTCCTAAAATTTTGGAACCGTGACTTTATTGTGGTCGTTATAATAACTGATACACTCCTAAGTCCAATCGAGTAAATTACATCTTCACTAACACGCATAATCCTCTCAGATTTCACATATAGATAGGTCAAACAAGAAATTCCTAGTGCCTTGTAGGAACAGGCCTTTTTCAGCTGGTATAAGAAAAGGGAAAACAGAACTGAAGGCGTTCAATACTGAAAAGTCACACTATTAGCTTAACTGTAACACCAGAAAAGTCCATCTTTCAATCAATTAAATTGGCAAGAATGCCAGTGGTCTGCTTCCAAATGGCATACCTAAAAAAATTTAAGATAGTACCAAATGGTCTTTCAATCATTGTCTTTAAACTAATTTTATTATCAAACATGCTTCTGCAGGCATTTGCTTAAACTATATCCACTGAATAAGTATTTGTGTCCCTGAGTGAGTTGTTTTTTACGAAGTTGTATAATAAGTGATGTTATCATACCCATCCTGAAACATAACCTAGTACTTAAAATTATATCCAGAGTGAAACCTGTGTTCGCTAATAGTTTTCTGCATAATCCTTTCAGCTTCATGATTCTCAACAACATAGTCAACCTGAATATGTTGTGGTAAACATTAGTTCAACATGTACAGAATAGAAATGCAAAAAAACTCAAACAAGTTTCCAGACTTGCCTTGTATGAGGTAACACCTTGAGAAATAGAAGGTTTTATGGACAAAGCTTGGCAAGCTTCATAATAAAATCTCTTGATGTTCGTAGAATTCAACCCTTTGTTTTGATGGGGATCGACAACGACAAAAGAAATCAGATTAGAAGCTGGGAAGTACCCTCCAGATACTGCCCGCCCTTCACAACAGCTGAGAGAGAATAATGAACAGGCAATTAGATGCTAAATACATTTATTACTTACAAACACCTACGCAGTCAAGTAAAAGAAAACTTATAGCCATGAACTAAAAAATAGCAAAAGATGTACCCTCGAGCAATCATTTTTAAAGACACTGCATACTAATCAGATCTTCGTGCATTGAAGAACATGTTCTATAAGACAATCGGATAATTCCAATCATGCATATTACTTACATCCAAGATGCACCAATGAGGTGCCCTACCCCCATAAAAAAATTGTAAACAAATTAATAAAAATGGATTTATTTACCTGTGGTACAAGTAAAAGAAAGAGAGAGACATCTCAAGATAATGACATTCAGCCGTTGTTTTCATTCGCAATTCATTTAGACTCCACTCAGCTTGGGCATTTCTTTTTTTGCATCTTTATCCACTTTACAGACACAGCCTATCTGGAGGACAGCATTAAACAGAAAACGACAATTCACAATTTGAGATCCCAAATGTGTCCCTTTTTCTACTAAACCCAATTGAAATTTAACACGGGATGTAATAGAAGTAATTAGCTATTTGATCTCCTCACTCAGTTTCCATTTCCAATGTAGCCAAAGATTTATTTTTCTTTGGTTCTTGCGACAAAAAATACTCTTTTGGTTCCAAGTTCCGATGGATCAAAGCAAATTGGTTGCGCTTCTTAGTTGTGAAGTAACATCATTTGATTTACAACACAATTTCATTTTGGATCATTCTATTCGTGTAGAAAACTTATCTCTCTAGTCTCTACATTGTTAATCATAGAGATCTTGCCGGTTGACTGTATCATAAGAGAATCAATGAAGTGCCTTTTACAAGACCAGTAAGACATTTCCCATTTTTCTATGTCAACCATACCCAAAATAACGGCTCATGGAGAAAAGAAGACTCGTGTAAAAAATAACGGAGATAATCAAGGTGTTTGAATGATCAGACCTCTACTTCTGGATCGGCAAGATGAGCCATTAGTCTCTTGCTTTCTTCTCTAAACTTCAACTCATCTATGATTATCTATGGAAGAAACAAACAACATATAAATAATTCCAACAAGTACGATTTAAAGAGGAAGATGTTGATCTGCAGCACCTCAATCAGGTTATAACTGGGACGTCCATGAGGGAGAATCTTGTTAACTCGTCTTCCAGGAAATTCTTCGGTGGCTCTCGAGTTGAGGTAGAAGACTCTAGGAACACTGATGGGGAATCTTAAGCATACTATCTTCAACAACAACCCATGCAAAAAATTGACCAGGCAGATCACTTGGGACCAGCTGCAAAACCTGGATGAAAAGTAAATGAATCAGATGCAAGAGTAAAGGCACCATTGAACACACCACGCTGAAATACTTAAAAGGCAGTAGTACCTGCCAATAACTGCTTGTGAGGGACAATTCCTGCCTCTTGAAATATGAGCTGACCCCAGATCTCCCAATATTTTTCCTCTTATTCTTCACACACTCACGTAGCTCAGAAGCACCAGAACCTTGTTTTGATGTTTTTGCGTCACACAACCTGCCAAACCAGTACTACTCTTAAAAACACTACTAATAATTCAACTACTCAAGTTATTGACTATAACGACACACATCCTGCTAACAGTCTATAACTGTTGCAAAGAGCTTTTATAAAGTATCGGTACATATGAAAATTTTAATTTTGAAACCAGCATTTATTCCCTTAGAAAATTAATATAAACCATTTTGTTACGGCTGTTGCCTGAAAGACAATAGAAACTGTTATCATCTGGATAAGCCGATTTATGGCACATCAAATAAGTCCAACTAAAGTTTAGGCTATCAATGATATCCGAATTCCTCTAATCCGGAGCAGGATCAGACTTTTCATCGAAAGATTACTGGGAAATATTATTATAAGCATGTCGCACATTTATAGCAAGTTAAATACACAAATATAGAATAATGTTTTCAAGACTTGACAATCTGACTCAAAAATGGCATTTTGCTACATAAATAAGAACCTTGCAGCACTAATAGATACTCCTAAAAGCCAATAACGAATAAGCTAAGACAAAGAACTTGCATTGCTATTTTCAGGGGAACTATAGGTTGCATCACCAATCAAAGGGGGAGAAGTGAGAACAAGCAATCATTGTAATACGACAGATAAAGACGACAGATAAAGATTGATGCAGTAGCTAATCTACAAATATCATTTTCGTACTATATGTCTATATCAATTATCAAACTACAAATAACTATACAATTATATCCAGCAACGAAAATGTACCTTTGTCTTTTTCTCTTCTCCCGGTTATCTTTCCATTTCCGCTTCTTTTGCTCAAGCCATCCTGCATAATCAACAGTCCTATCTACTTCCTCAACTGACGCAACATTCTGAAATTCTACACCAACGTCACAACCTTGGTCATGTCTTGTCTGGTTAGAATCTCGTCCATTAATTTCGTTAACTTTGGACAACAGGTCTACTGCCAAATCCAGTTCCATCGGAGTTTCCAAAGTCCTCCAAATCGTTCATATTGTGTATATTGTTTCCGCCGTGTATAGCGCCAGAAGTGGCAGCACCATCCTTTTCTAATGCATCAGGCTTAGCAGAGAATAAATCCTTTATCTTCTTCTGCCGAAATTTATCCTCTTTTTCTCGCACCTTTTTGTGTAGCCAGTCGGGATGAACCACCCTGGGTACAGGATTTGTTGCCTGACACAAACGACATTTTCAGAATGGGCAACTATATTAACACCATTATCGTACACCATTACACAAGTAGCAACAGTAACCTTTTGCATCGCAGCTGGAATTGTAATGATTTTCTGAATGGCCGAACTAAGACGTTGCTTGTAGGATTTCATGATTTCTGAAATCACAAGAATTAGCCAATTTCCGCACCATTTCCGACATCCGATGAGATCTTAAACCATTTCCGCACGTAGGATTTCATGATTTCTGAAATCACAAGAATTAGCCAATTTTCCCGATTCTTTAAAAAAAAAAAAGAATTAGCAAAATTTCATTCAACTTTCAAATACTGGAAATTTATGTTGTGGCAGTACCATTTTCAGTTTCAAATATTGCAACTGGAATCGCTCTGTCACTTACTGGTGTGCCCTGTCGATTAACAGAAGGACAGCAGTTGAGAAGGACAGCAGTTGAGAATGACATTCCAAAATGACAATAGAGCGAAAACTATAACTAGATTACTATGGCAGGCAAAGAGGGTAGATTACTATGGCAGGCAAAGAGGGTATTCCACTTACAAATATGACGAAAAGCAAGGCATCATCACTCAAAAACCATTGGCAACATATATTGAGAAATTACTTAACAACACGTAGAAGCTATTTACCGTTATTTGATGAGACAAAGGCTAAGAATGGCATTCTACAGCTGATGCATATAACGTGAAATATAGCAAGATGTGCTAAGGTACCTTTGGCTCACATGCAACAATATGCTGACAGCGAAGCCCCTTATCTTTGACCATGGTATCTCCTAGGAAGTCAGCAAGGCGCTTAGCAGTGGTTACGGCACAAGATTTTTGTTCACCATAGTCTACCAAGGACTTGCTCATGGTGCTTGATTCAGAAATGTAATCCAGCAGCTCACTATCTGCTACATCTTTCCCTTGATTCTGACACAGTACTCAATGGATCAGTATTCTCTTGCGTGACTAAACGTGTATTATGAGCTCTGAGATGACACTTCAAACTTCAAAGGACACTAGAAAAATAAACACTGATGGAGGGGTGGGGTCTAAGACTGCGATGTGAAGTAATGCGTGTAAACGATTTACTAATAGTTATTCTTTAGCTATTATCCCTTCTTACATACATCAAGAAGATCAAGCCAGCGATTGGCAACATTAGCAACAGCAGCATAGCATTCTTCCAAGGTTGATCCATCCAGAAATTTGTCAAACATCTCAGCGTACAAACAAAATCATACTAGGTTAAATTGTTTCTACAATAACTAGGTTTGACAGCTAAAATAAGTACCAATGTAATCTCACTGAAGACAATAAAAAGAATGCAATATAAATGACTGGCACTGTACTGTGCTTAAAAATGTACTCTATATTAACTAATATCATGTTTGACAATTGTCAATCCGAGTTTGATATACTATGTCTACAACGATTAACCTCACAGTTTGCTATTCCTGCTAAAATAAAGTGTATCTGACAGAACAGCATTTTAAAATTGCGGCGCAGAAATCGACACATTACGAAAACATAAACTATATACAGGGAGGATGGAAAATTCCTTCATAGACCACAGGTAAGCATAGTTAAGACACATCAAAATGGTATCTCAAGGAATTTTTACCTGGAACACCTTGATGAGCTTAAGCTCACCTCTGCGCTTAATCTCAAAACCTTTCAGCTCTGCCAAGGTTCCATCATCATTGAAAACTGCATACCTCTTCTTGATCAGTATCCCTTCTGCCTTGGATGCAGGAAGAATCATCGCCTACATCCAAAATAAAGAACGAGATGACAAGATGTTTACGCTTATCGGACTTAAAGATTGAAAGATTAAAAAGGCAGGCATCTAAACTACCTTGTAGGGACCATCAACTTCAAATTCGATTGAGCATTCACTATGGGTTGCATATGTTCTATTGACAGGATCTTTCAGCGTCTGTTGACAAGAGATCAGAAGACTAAATTAATTTTGGGGCAAATGGATAGAAATGGAACATGGCAATTTTAATCTTCTTAAGGCAGTGCAGTGAAAGACGGCATACACATTAGTTTTCTGATTAGTCATATTCCCCACTGAACTATCTTATACAGAGAACCTTTCAGATAGGGAATGTATATTCCTACATACAATGGAGGACAAAGGGTGCTCACTTGCAAACAATTACAAAGAAGTCCAATTCCATTGAATAAACATCCTTGAAATCCACTTACAAACTAACCCAACTTTAGTCCACATAGAATCTAGTACAATAATGACGAAATAGTTGAAAACAAGGGTTCCTCAGTTGCAAATTATCACAAAGAAGTCTGATTCCATTGAATAAAATTCTTGAAACCCACCTACAAACTAACCCAATTTTAGTCCACAAAGAGCTAGGGGGTGCAAACCTTCCCCAAATATTAGTGACTTTTCCTTGGAAAAAGATCAAAATTCCATTCTAACCAGAAGCAACACAAGATAACGGACAGCATAACATCGCGTACGTCCTCCACAACTTCCCATCTTTGGTATAACCCAATCTCAAAGCTTGATATTAAGAAGGAAAAGAATTCTTATCTTACAGGAGTTGGCATCGAAACTGATGCAAAAAAGGGAGATGAGATATAAAGAGAAATAAAAACTTGATGCTAGTAGACTAGTATACATTTCACATCATAAAAGCAACGATTAGGTCACCTGATAGAATTTAGTACAACTAAAAACTTAAATGACATCCTTGGTGAGGGGAAATTTAGATATAGAGGGGAGGAAATTTAGCCAGGCTGACCTGATACTGATCATTAGTATTATTTCTAGCTACATCCACATTCAACATAACACACGGATAAGAGATTGTCAGCTTCCTCTTTGAGTCTCTGCCACAAGGAGTCAGTTTAAGTGTCATTAACTTCTCATGGTAGTAATTGATGCAGCTACAGTATTACATTGGGGTGTACGGAAAAATTCAATCAGTGACAACTTACTTCGTTTTAAAGGTAAAGTTCTCAGGGAAAGATCCAGGTAAGGCACACCAGATACCATCTGTATCTAATTCAAGTGGTCTACCAATTTTCTCAACCAGTAAGCGAGCATTCTGAATGATTTTTGCCCCTGTGTAGGTGACCACACCAGCCATTTCCATGGAATACCACCTTGCACCTCTAAGCATGGTTAGGAGTAAAATTAGATCAATAATCAGAAACATATAACAATTTATAAGGGATGTCTCTTAATTCTTAACCAACTTACTTGCGCATGACATATCCGTAGAAAGAATTGAGGATACACTTATGAGCAAGTTGCAGAGAATCATACAGGATAACCATATTCTGCAAACAGAGGATATACCAAACAAAAACAATTACCCAGGCATACCAAAGAAGATATAATTTATAATATGATCTGGTAAGATAATATTACCTGAGCCTCCTGAATCTTTATTGGATTCCCACTTGATTTTGCTTCAGACAGCTTCCCTTTCCACACTTTGTTGAGTCCTTTATACTCATATCTTCTATCTCGAAAGCTTAAGCAAGAGAGAAAGGAAATCATTCAACACTTACAAGTTACACCTACATCTGTGGAATATAACCCCCTATAGTTCATAATTTCACACTAAGTTGAGCCGTACATCTAAATTAGACAGCTTGTCCTAAACTCGATCAGTTTAGATATTAACAGCATGATTCATACATTATCTCCAAAGAGTCTCCCATCCATACAGTGCAGGGGTGATGTACTTGACAAGAATAGAATCAAGCTTGGGGATGCTCAATAATAATTAAATACAGGAGACAAAGATTCCTTGTAGACAAGAATAGAATCAAGGTCAAGGTTTCCAAGAGGCACCTGTATGACATTAAAAAATTATAAGGCTCATGTATGAGTCCAAGTTTATTTAAGGAAGAGAAAGCAACATCTATTTGCACATCTTTGCAGGGCAATTTTTGCAGCAACAGTTTGCCAGCCAACAGCCTGGATAGCATTAGTATCAGTCTTACATATAAAAGCAAAAATATGGTGCATCATATATACAAGAGAGGAACAATGGGACTAGGCAGTACCGGATATTGACTATCACGGGCATTGGCAGGGATGCTCACACAAGGTAGGTCATTCATAACTTGAATACCGGCCCTCAACAGATGAATACTTGGGCACTCAGTAACAGATGGGCAACAACATTTACTCTAAGAGTAAGCATACGTCTGCTAAACAATGCCCATAAATATCCTCAATTGTCAAACAAAACCATTAAAGATGTCAGATGCTCTTTATTCAAGTGAGTGGCGAGAACCATTAAAGATGTCAAAGAGATAGATCAGAGGGTAGTTTAAGAGAGCAGCTATACAACAACATTAAGCACAGTTCTTAGATGCAACTCTATGCGGTGGTTTAATACACATCGAAAGAAGAGTTTACCTTGCACTGTAGAGGGAATGATCATGAAGTTTTGACTGTGGGCTAAAATGAAAAAGGAATGTAACTGATTACGGAGAAAATCATAGCAACGGTAGCAGACTTTAAGAAATAAGCTGATAGCACTGTTTAGATATCTAATATACGCAATACCAAACCTAAGAATCCCACGATAAAGATGTAGAATTGCATCAGCAAGAACATTTCTCAATGTGACTGCATCCTGCAGGCATCTTTGGACTAACTATTTCAAGACCACATTGCAGGTCCGCAGGAAGTCTCATCAAATCCATATTGATTGCTGGATCTGAAACTTACGCTACACCTTAACCTTTATATACACTCCAGGGTAGACAAAAACAACCTTTATATTACGCACTCATGATTTATGAACACATATCATCCAAAATAGCAGTGCCCAAAAGTTTCTTATAGTCAATGAGCGTGTTAGATTTTAGCAACTAATGCGAACCTCATCAACAGAACACAAGTGACCGTTGTTAAAAACCATATAAATCTGACACCTCGATTTTTGATGAATTTAGAAACATTGAAAGGCAAGTCAGAAGGAAAGAAATTGTACTAGACGATGCAGGGAAATACTAGTCGGCCGTCACAACAGCTAAGAGAGAAAAATGGAAAGGCAACTCGAACTTTTTATCAATTTAGAAAAATGGAAAGACAAGTCTATCTGCAAAATTTGATCATTTCATTATAGTCCTCCTTACATCACTAATCAATAACACCAATACATGAATGACGAAACCAACCGTTTTGTATGATTAGAACTCAAAATAAGCAATTACTGAACCAACCTACTAATTATAGTAATCATCAAAAAATAACCACCAAAATAAGCAATTACTGAACCAACCTACTAATTATAGTAATCATAAAAAAATAAGCACCAACTGTTTTAAAACATCAACAAAACTGGTCCAAAATATCGGCAATAATACCAGAAGTACCGCCGTCATCACCCCCAACACCACTACCGCCCAAGCCGGAACCATCACCACTACCACCTGAATCACCACCAGCAGTACCACCCGAACCACCCGCAGAGCCACCAGTGTCGGAGTCGGAATCAGCAGAGTCGTCGGAATGACCACGACCCCCGACCTTGGCGCGGGCGAACTTCCTCCGGTTTGCGAGGGCTTTGGCATGCACCCCATTAGCAAGGCGGAGGAGACGGTCGGGGGTGTGAGGGAAAGCTCTATCAATGAGCTCCCTCTTCGTCCCCTCCAAACCACGTCCCGCCAGAAGACCAGTAACACAAACACCCTCAAATGCCGACGAAAAGACGGACGACAGCATCAGTCCGGCCCCGGCAGATGAAAGCACCTTCTCCAAACGGTTCGGTTTGAAAGTACTAATTGCAGCTTGTAGTTCATCCGGGTTGACCCTCACCGTCATTGTACCTCTGGTCGGACCTGTTCCCAACACCTGGAGTCGGAACCGGCCTACACCATCCAGGTGTTGCTTCCCGATTCCTGCAGCGTGTAGTCGACTCGCCATGGTTGATGAATATGATGATGATTACGACGGACCGGACGAAAGAGTTTGAGAGGCGGTTTGAGTTATTAATTGGGTAATTAAGTTAGTTTGGTTGGGTTTATTATAGAGGGTGGAGATTGGAGAAGACTGTTTGTTTATTGGTATTTGGGTGGAGAAATATAATGATTGGGATTTGAAGTGCGAGAAATATAATGATTGGGGGTTAGGGGTACCTGTTGGTTTTAATGGTATCGGAAAGTATTTGGAGAAATTAAGTTTGACGCCCAATTTGTGAGGGGAGTGTGGTCTACTGGTCTTGCTTGGCTTAAAGTTTTTTTTTTTTTTTTTTTTTTTGACAAACGTGTATTGATATATTAAATACGGAGTAAAATAAAAATGTAACATACAAACACTACTAGCTACTAGAGATTACTTACCCTGTGGCTAAACTAACAGACCAGTGCTTATGTTGATGCAGCATAGCACGAATATTCATTATTATATGATACACTGAAATGGGTACTGGCGAACAAGCTGCCAGAACAAAAGATAATTTTTTCGAGATTACTAAAAACGTAACCGGCAGAAAGCATGAAGAAGGAGCACGAATCATACTAATCTGCAGAGCCTTAACTTGAGCAGCAAACGTATCCGTGGCTCTAATCAGGTCATAAACACGACTTAAAACCCAAGGATCGACAACAGAGCAAACAAATATATCTTTGAAATCAGCCTTGTGAGTAGAAATACGAATAACAGAACCCAGGCAAGCAGGAATAATAGTTCTGTCTTTGATTACAGGCGGTTGGAGAGGAGATCTTGAATTCTTATCCTGAGAAAAAGTCGGCGAGATATAAATATCATATAGATGAAAAGCCAACTCATGAATCCTTCCAGGATTAAGCCCCGCATCCTTGAAAATGATAGAATTTCTAATGGTCCACATGGCCAATAGAATGCATTGAAAATATAGAAGACAATTATTTTCCGGGCCAGAAATCCTTTGAAGATAAGTAATATGATCCGCCAACCAATGATGAAATTGCGTATGAATATTTGATGTCGAAACAATTCCCAGATTAGATGATTTCCAAATGTGCTGAGTAACCGTACAGAACCTGAAAAGATGGTCCAAGGATTCGATGGAACAATTACATAAAACACATGTATCCCGAACTTGCATACCTCTTGACTTTAGCTTACCAAGAGTAGGTAAAATTCCGAGTGCAAGTTTCCATACGAAAATGGGCAGCTTAGTTGAAATCTTTTGTCCCCAGACAATATCCCATGGGAAATGAGAAAAACGAGTGCTGGAAAAAGGATGTCTGGCTTAAAGGTTACAAGGGGTATATATAGACCAGAGCATGGATCGGATATTCGATCCGAACTCCAGTTTCGGATCGGATATCCGATCCGAAAATTCAAACTTTTACTATCCGATCCGAAACACTTCGGATATCCGATTTTAATATCCGAAAAAATCGGATCGGGTATCCAAATATCCGTGGATATCCAATTTTCGAGAAATTTTTTTCAGTATGTGTATTTATCTTAAAAAATCTTAAAAAATGTCTTTTTTGCTCAAAAATAATTATTTTATAAAACATTTCACTACATATAATAATTTAACATCCCAGTTATATCCGTAAATTAAACTAAATTAACTAGTCGATTTAGAAAAATTAAAATAAACCCAGATCTGTCGACACAACATTGAAAACAAGACTTCCCCCATTCCCGTAAATATGTGGAATAAAAACTCTTCTGCCTTTGAAATCAAGAGAGAAAAAAAAGCAACTGAAACTAAAATAAAACTTTGAATATAAGAGTTGATGAATGTGAGAGTTGGGTCATAATATTCATGTTGATTAGAATAATTTAGGTAAAATAAAAGAGAAGATAATATTAATGGGGTTAATCATTATGAGAAAGATGGAGTCACAATCATAATTTTAAGACGGAAGTTAGTATTTTTAATGGAGTAAGAGGAAGTGAGTTGATTTCTTGTTGCTAAAATGAATTCAACATTTAGGGTTGAAGAAATGGGTGAGTATTGTACCTCCTATTTGCCAGATCATTTCTCTTACTTCTTATTCTTATCTACCCAACCTCTTCTTAGTACATCGGTACCATTCATAATTACCATTTCTTGCTTTTTCTTTTATATAGTGATGACTTATACATAATAGCCCATTATCCCCATACACTATGCCACCCTGAATCTCTTGGTTACGTCCCTCGGCGCACCACCCACTGGTCAATCTGTGAATATTACTTAAATTCAAGCCGAGCTTATCAAAAAATCAAGCTGAGCTCGGGAAGGCCAGCAAGAGAAATCGGATCGAAAAGTTCATAGGACTCGTTTTTTGTTTTATTTGTAGTATAATTTCAACATTATTAGATTATATAGTTTTAAAGAATATGCTATTTTGATTTTAAAATTTGTTATAAATGATTATATTCCAAACATTTCTAAATTATTTTTGTTATTTAGAAATAAAAATTAGGGTAAGGTTATGTCTTAAAATGAGTAGTAAATAAAAACGAATAATGAGCAAACGACTCAACTCAAGCTTGACCCGAGCTCACGCCTTTTCCCGTGCCGAGCTTGGCTTAATTTTGAGCTCGACGAGCTCGAATGAAGTCCCAAGTCGAACACGAAATTCTAAACGGATCAAGCCCACATCGGAGCGGGGCTCATATCGGGTCGTTTATCTAATTTAGTTTAAGTATCTTTATAGGAAGCTATTGTAAGAATTATTATATTAATATTATTTAATTCTCTATTGTGTGGACCTAATTACTGATATTAGTTGCCTTAATTAAATAATGGTTAAATATATTGTTTCGGGTTTTTATTAGGAGTCCTAGTTTAAGTAGATTATGGTAAATAGTTACAGGCTATTTACATAACTGACTACTTATTCCATAAAGCCCCTCCTGCCACCTCTCTATATAAGTACACCTGTTTGTGCTTTAACCTAATTCATTCATATCACCAACACACAAGAAAGAAAGTGAATTAGAGAATAAGGAAGGTAGGAGAAGGCAAAGCAATAATGGTTTATTATTTATCTTTCTCAAGTAACTTTATTATCAGATCTGATGGCTGCACCACGTAAGTACCTTTCAGTAATTATTGCTTTAATCAAGATCCTATAAGTTATGTTTACATGTGGTATCAGAGCATGGTTGTGATTATAGTTGTAATTCTGATTAATGTTCTAATTATGTTTTTATGAATGAATTTAATGTTTTAATCATGATGTTGTAACATTTATTCATAATTTATTGTATACCCTCATGATTGATAGCGTATCCTGTTATGATGATCGTTTCCGCTGCCTAATCGAATTATGTCGTTTTATTTTATTTATGATGATTATTTATGATGATGTTTTGCGCTGCCTAATTCGATTTGAATGATTATTATGTTTATTATGCGTATGAATGCCGTCTGTTATCTAACCTACTCGATCGAGCTAATGCTCACTCGATCGAGGCGGTTTGTTTATGCTTCTACTCGATCGAGCTAACTGCCTACTCGATCGAGTCTCTTCTGATTTGCTTCTGCTCGATCGAGCTGATGGTGTACTCGATCGAGTGGTTCCCTTTTGCCTTGTTCTCGATCGTGCTAAAGTCTTTCTTGATCGAGATGCCTTGTTTAATAATGATGTTGCTCGATCGAGCTAATGTTCTACTCGATCGAGCCCTTATGTTTATAATTCTGATCGATCGAGCTAATTTTCTACTCGATCCAGCCCTTATAATTTTAATTCTGCTCGATCGAGCAAATGATCTACTCGATCGAGCCCTTATGCTTTTATTTCTGCTCGATCGAGCAAATGCTCTACTCGATCGAGCCCTTATGATTTTGATCCTGCTCGATCGAGCTATTGTTTACTCGATCGAGGGGTCTTGTTTTGCCTTGTACTTGATCGAGCTAAAGTTGTACTCGATCGAGGGGTTCTTCTTTGTTTTCTTCTCGATCGAGCTAAAGTTGTTCTCGATCGAGGTGTTTAAGTTTATTTTCTACTCGATCGAGCTGATGTTTTACTCGGTCGAGGTCTTCCCGTGCTGTTTCAATACTTATTGACTGTTTTCATTGTATGCTCGCATAATATTATGTTACTATGCTTAAAGGAGACCTTCGCATTATGATGAGTTGAAATTCACCACAGTGATTTCATCTCGTACGCGATCAGATCTCATAATGTAATTGGGCATTCACATCATGTTGATGTTCACCACAGTGGACTCAAATTATGCAGTGAATATCCGACTCAGCATACATTTTTATTAAAAGTTAATTATATCTTATGTATTGATTAAAGGAGACATTCGCATTATGACAAGTTGGAATTCACCACAGTGATTTCATCTCGTACGCGATCAGATCTCATAATGTATTTAAATTGGGCATTCACATTATGTTGATGTTCACCACAGTGGACTCAAATTATGCAGTGAATATCCGACTAAGCATACATTCTTATTGGATATTAATTATATCTTAAGTATCGATTAAAGG
>JAIUZE010001274.1:0-19056 GCA_022085475.1 Heliosperma pusillum | reverse complement strand
AGGCCACCTCATTTTGCAACCATATATAAAGGCAATATCTTCTAAAAAGGTAAAAACTAATCACGAGCATAACAACGTTAACCAAATATGTGCATACATAAATACATAGTAGGTCCGTTAGGTTAATTTACAACATGTGGCCGAGTCATGTATTATTACAACGTGGCACTACATAAAAAAAAACAGCAAGTCAGTTCATCTGTAGCACGCCTAATCCGCAAAAAAAAAAAAAGGCTAAACTGTCTACGCCCTACTATACTATTGTTTTTAGTAGCGGTATTCATGTTTTTTTAAAATGGTCGAGCAGTGCCTCAGTTTCTTCAGACACCTTATAGCAGCGAGGTGCAGTTGCTTTTGCATGCTTGACCCGTGCTGGCTTATCACACAACAGAAACAGCTTGCGTTTTTTAGGAGGCAAGGTCAGCTCTGAAGGACCAGCTTTACGCGCACGTGGAACACGTGGATTTGTGCGGCCTTCCTTTAGGAGCACACTTGTGGGGTCAAACGCCTCTTTGACGCATGTGATGCGTTCTTTGGCAGCAAGGTAACTTTCTCGCTCGAGTGCACAATTGAGCTTGATACGATTAGTAGCTGGAGTATCAAAGTTCGCATCAACAATTCAAGGTTGAGCACAATGCAGATGTATTCAATAACCTTTTTAGCGAGGTTAAACTTTGCAAGCATCGGTACTATTCGGCAGTCACTAAAAAAATCTTTTGGTATAACGCTAACTGTTGGAAGAGTAACAGTGAGCCATGCAGTATAGCGGCCTGACCCATGTTGGATAGTCTCTAGCGTAGTGCATAAAACGGGGAACTCTTTAGCCAACAAGTGCAGAATGGAAACATAATCAACTGAGATACTTTTGGGAACTTAGGTTGAAGAGATGGCAACTCTTCGTTTAGAGGAAGTACACCCCCACCTCTAACAATCTGCTGTAGTTCAAGGCGTTTTAACCCATATAGCCCCGAACATTTCGTTGTGGCTTCGTTTCGCGAGTGGGAAAAATCCCTAACTAACACGCGATACTTAGTCATTAAATCGCGAACAGCTTGCTTTGCTGCATTTTCGCACGATTTTTCTTTTGTTTTTGCTGGCCCACCAACATACGTATAGGAAACTGCCTTACACTCAGGGACCAAGGATAGGTAAACATTGTTATTTGATTTATTTAATAGCCGATACACTGGAGTTGAGAAGCGTAGTAAACCTGCTAGATCTTCTAGCAAAGGCTTGAAAGGGATGGTCACTTGCGTAGGTATAGGATCCACCACCTGTATGTGTATACGTGAACTGTGAGAGGTAGGGTAACAAGGTTCTCTTAACATGGCTACCAAAACACCTATAAGTTGGGTACCCCGCTTTATTTGTTGGGTGTAGATTAGTATAAAAAAGACCTCCATAAAAATAGGAGTTATTGTGATATAAGTGTTCATGGATGGACCGTGAATGACCATTAGAAATGTTGTAGTTTTGGGTGTATATTAGTATTAAAAAGAGCTCCATAAAAATAGGAGTTCTAGTGATATCGGTGCGCAAGGATGGACCATGAATGATCGTGAGAGATTATGTAGCTGTGGGTGTAGATCAGTATAAAAAATAGCTCTATCAAAACAGGAGTTCTAGTGATAACAGTGGGCAGGGATGGACCGTGAATGACCGCGTTAGATTCTGAAGTTTACATGTGTCAAGACTATGCATTGGTACGCGAGAGCTAAGCAACTACAATGGCTAGAAGAAATAAATTGTGGCGTTTGTAAATGGCTTTACAGGGAAACATTATGACAGACCCCTAACTATAGTTTTATACAGCATGGAAGAACTGCAGCTACGCAGTTGTTATAGTGGACCGTTGAGTAGGCCTGCGCGATAGCACAAATTTTAAACGGCAACAATCTTAATAACCAGGAAGGACTTAACCTAGCAAATTGACAAAGTGCACAAGATGAAAGGAGAACGCAAAAAAACACACATCAACACACAGCGTACCTGTGAAGAAACAACTGTAGAGGGCATATTCTGCTGCGGTAGATCATCAATGACACCAGCCATTTTGTTTGACGTTAGCTCGGTATTTGTTCCCTTGGCAAGATAGTATTTTATGATAGGGAATGGTAGATATGTTGTTATATTTATAGGGGAATTGACCTACAAACAGAAATAGAAACCTTAGTGGGGTCGCACAAACAATGTAGTGTAATTAACAGAAGTAGAATAACCCTTGAAAAAGAAAAAAAATGCAAAGCTAATAAATGGGCCAAAAATCATTGCAAAACGTACGTGGATACAAATGTATGGAATGTAGTTAGTAGGTAAGGATAGCTATAGTGTCTAATCAGTTGTCTTATGCCACTTGTATGTGTTTGAAATCAATATCTTGCCATTTAATAATTAAACAAATATTTCTAGAGGTTAGTTAATTTATAATGGGTGATAGGTGCAATTATGCGTGCTGAACCAAGGGGATGCAGAGTGATATCTAGGCCGATTGCCATATTAAACAAAACATCTCTCTTTTACACGTTTGCCAATGTACGAATTGTAACGTTAAATTTCCGACTTTTACTTTATAGAAAAATATAAAAAAAATGATAAGCTTATTGTATTTATAAAGGCGAATTAAACAAGATCCCACATGACCATATTTTATCATACATATTGCAAGAAATCGTCAAAATTCTATTCACTCTTTGAATAGTGTCAAAAAAATAAATGTTGTCTTTGGACTGGAATGGAGAGAGTAATATATAAGCGCTTTTGTATGTATGTCGGCCTTCGGCTAGAGCCCTACGGCTAAATACCCGAGGGCAAAGCTTATGCCACCAAGTATGAGAAGCATTGACAAGAATGAATGTCGGGGCAAAATAGAAAAAAAAAACACTGCGCAATATATATGAGCACGAATTTCATTGCGTTCGGCCGCCTTTTACAATAGATTAGGGGTACATCTTTACATCGTTGTGTTATATTCGACTGATAAATAACCTACTAATGAGGCGAACAGAGGTAGCCTCCATATATGGGAGAACAATGTAATGGCATGCAGATCTATGTAAGAGTGGAGCACTTCTATTGGCATGCGTAAACAGCATGGTCTATCGGTAATCGACCGCGCGCGTACAAATAGCTGGTAGGCTTAATGCAACAATGAGGGCAGGCATATTAGCAAGTGTAAGGAAGCCGCTATATACGTAATAACAGCACTTACAAAATATGTATGGCACCGTGCCTACAACCCCCACTTTGGGGATATATAGACTAACGTTTTAAGTATAGGCAATATAACATCCCCGCCCCCCTTAAAACCCAACCCCACCCCCCCACACACACCCCCCCCCCCCACCCCCCCCCTCCGACCACCTCCAGTAAGTGTAATATACAACTAAGGTTATACTATTAGTTGTGTAACAGTTGTGCTTTTTGAATACTTTGTTTAGTATACTCCAAAGTTTATGAGTTGATTAAATTTTAACAGTAAGCTTAAAACAACATAACATAAATACAGAATATTACATCTAAACTCAATTCATTTGAGTTTTGATGGAAAAAAATTTGAAGGATGGGAAAAAAAAAATTAAAAAAATCATAACACAAAAACTCTTGCGAAAAAAAAAACTTAAAAATGAGGTAGTACATCTGGTAGTACATCTAATGTACGTTCCATTTTGTATCCCACCTACATACCCACCTTGGCCAACCCAAAGAAGTGTAGCCACATAATTAAACAAGTCTATTTCAAGCATTCTGGCATGTGGTATCGTGAAATAAAATATTTATTGAGAACCAAATTGGCGCGGAGTTGCCCCGCAAAACAAAGGAGCGGTAGTTAAATTTAGGAATGTGCTACTTTAAAATGCTCATACCACACAGTGCAAGAAACAACAAGTACACCAAAAGTCGTAGGAAAACAAACAGTGAAACAGGGGCAGTAGACCAGTACTCTAAATATAGTAAAGGAACCCTGGGTAAAGGTCATTAATGATTTCTATAAGACGGTCATAAGCATTGTTGTTTTCTATGACCGCACAAACATCTGCTGTATGTTGAACTGCAGCACGCACCTGTACAAAGGAAACACCTCTAGGTACATCCCCCTCATCCCGACAAGTACTAACCCATAGATAAGGTCCTGCCTGCGTACCCCGAGCAAAAGCCCAGTCGGAGCGTCCACGACCCCTCAACTCGAACATTGCCTGAAGCCTAAAAGCCGAGGCAATGTGCTCGGCACTTGTACCAAATTCAAAAACAGCAGTACCTCAAAAATAGGGGCCAGACCAGATTGTCCTGACCCTTGAAACCAAGAAACCCATATTACACAGCATGTCTTTAACCCTTTTATATGTTATACACACAGCCGCACGCGACACAATACCATTAGGCATTGCAACTATCATGCAGCTGAAGGGAGATGCATAACGCCCCTCCATTCTTACAATGATCTAGGGTAGGCAACTCAAAACCAAAATGTAAAACTCTAACAGAACACCTAAAGTATTTGTGAATAATAAAAAAACGATCTTAAAGATGTGCCTATGTTGTGAGAACAAGAGACACAATCTTATATACACATGGGGGGGGGATCCACGTTGCCATAGTGAAAAAAGAAGCTACAATTATTTATCATGCATCTAGTACTTGTTGTTAGATGGGAACACCTAGTCAATATCTAATCTGCTAAAGGCTAAAGTGTGCTTAACCCATTGCCAAGGGGATCTCGTGTTGACAAGTGGTGGTGAAACTAAATGTACCTTGCAGGCTCTCCTTTAAAGTGCCTTTAAAGCTAGTCTTTTATCTAACACAACAAAGGTGAATAAAGTTAAAGAACATGACAACCTACTTTTGACCCCACGGTCTCAATAATGGCATCTAACATGTACAGACCATGAGGCAACCAGCCTATATAGGCCAGATTGCAGGCTACTAAAGCACAGTAGGTATGCTCTAAGCATAATCAATTTTTTTAGGTGGAATTTAACTATGCCTTGCGTGCTTTTCCTAAAAGCATCTTTAAAGCTGGCCTCCTATCAAACTGCAGCAGGTGTGATTAAAGTAAAGGAACAACTCTGCTTACTTTTGACCTATAGGTTCAATAATGGCAGCCATCATGTACAACCATGAGGCACCAGCCTATATATATATAGCAGATGCTAAGATAGTAAATTTCAACAGGTAACCCAATAACGTGAATGATCCTTAGGTTGAGCCTACAGGTACCCATCTGGTAAGTAATGGCAAGGAACGCGCTAATTGTAAGGGGCATACAGCGTCGAATCAATGAAATTGTCGATGAGGCACCAAAACTCATTAGAAGGCTCAGGTTAGTTGTCCCAGCAGCCGCAGTATGGAACATTATCCACCAACAAGGGCCCTATCTTGGGAGCCTCACCATGCTTATATTAGGTGACAAAAGTGAAATAACTCCACCGGTTCAAGGCGCTATTGTTTCTAATGGTAATGTATATGTTAAGTTGTCAGCAAACTCCTAAAAGTTTCTATCTGCTTCCTAAAAGTTGCAACCCAAAACCGTGAATTTAGATGCGTTATTATTGTTGTATTATGCTTTGCAGAAACAGTCGCAGCTAAACAGGCCCTACTGGATCACCTAAATGGGGAAGTCATATTATTATTCCAAGAGCTACAAACATTGCTTAACTGGCAATTTTTGTTTGACCTATGTATTTGTAGGGCGCGCTTCATCGTCCCCCAACCAGGGGAATCTGAACCACTTAATATTGCCATGACATATCTATGCCACATTGAAGCGACTAATGAGCAGATTATGGCCCAACAGAGGGAAGAAAACGGAGGTACCTCACCGTCATCCGAAGACAGTTGTAATCGGCAAATATGGTAGAGGGTACGAGGCATGCATGGCAATGTCGTGGCGAATCAGAACGCAGAGCATTAGCGTTCACCAGTCAGCAAATATATCAATACTGTTGAATGTGCCCTTCTAAATAATGTATTTACAAACCTAAGCATTTATTTTAATTTAGTGGATTACCATCACTGATATGGAACAGCGTGATATCTAAAGAACAAATTAATATTTAAAAAGTATAGTTAGAAGGCATTAACATACCATGAAAAGGATTCTCGACATAGAAGACCGCCTTTCCTGTACAGAGATGGTAGCAATACTGCCACGAAAAGGCACCTTTCAGTTTAGGCGGGCATCAATAATTATGCATGGCAAGTAAACTAAATTGCATCACAGGACACAACGATCACCACGCTACAAGAAGGAAGGGACAAACATTTTAATGAATTAATGTGCAAAGATTAAGTATCTAAGTACCCTCCCCATGCACCCAAAAACCTCTTTTTTTGTCAGCCAGTTAGGCCTCTAGCTAGGCCCTCTTTTAAGAGCAGACCGGTGACAAGTATCCAAGGGCACCAGGCGGAGGTGAGACATATACCCCGCCCCCCTCTATGCGTGACCTAGGCAGCTGCAAACTGAGTGCCCGTGTAATGGTATAGCTAGGCCATGCCATCGATTTTTAAAGGGCTACATTAGCATAAACTTCCCAACAACTCCCTCACACACAAAATACCCCCCTAATGTTAGGTTAATAGCGACTCAGAGAACCCGCTGCACTAATCAACAAATGGATGTGGTTATACGTAGCGCCGCTATGTACGCTATTACTTTATAGCTATATGATTCACCAATAAGAAAGCAAGAAGGGCGATAGTTAGACCAAAGTTGATGAGATGTTATCTAAGTAGGAAGGTACAATGGTACAAGCCAAGAAAAATAAGTATATGTGTATAATAGATGGCTATATCCTTATTAGCAGTATGACCAGTAAGTTTGCAAAAGTAGTACACTGCAAAATAATAAGGCGAAATGTTATAACAGTTGCCTAGCCTATCATAATCTTGTCAGAACTCAGTTCGCACTTCCACACACCAACACTGCCACACATATGGCGAACAAATTAGGTTTCTTCAGCGTGAACACTCACGTGGCCTCATTATTGTAAGAAAAGCAAGCCACCTAGCAGCAACAACATAGTGTCTTGTCTATCAATATATGCAAGTTCCCCAGCGCAAAAAAAACCCTATCTTGGCTTCCTGCCCATAAGACTGGACCTCAAGCAGGCTTCGAAGTGCAAATCCTGTAACATAAAGGTATTGAGAAAACAATGCAAACACCACTATTAAAACCTAATAAATCAACAGTGAAATGAAATTATCACCTATGACATTTAGAAAGGCAGAACCGCTCTGCATTGGCTCACTCCAAATGCAAATCTATAGCGAGCATCTTACATAGCCGACATAAGCACACACAGTCAAACCACAGGTAGGTGTTTGCAAGCTACATAGTGATCACGGTCAATAATCTTCTATCACCGTAGCCCTGTTAAAGCACGTAAAACGAGCACGCAACATAAACAACGTATTTATGAAGAGAGTCAAGTAAGAGTAAATGAGCATATGGACCTGACAACAATGAACAGGTCACTGAGCCGACAATGACACGTGCAAGGGGTCTACCTCCCTCATGAGCTTGTACCCTGTAGAGAAGAACAGGAGAAAGTGCATATCCAGGGATCATTTCTGATTCCGATCAAATGAACTGACCACAACACAAACAAGAATGCAGGAATGCGAATGATTAGATTTACTGTAAGCAAATCTGTTGTACACGTAAATAAATACATCACACAAAAATGTCTTTAGGTTTATAGGCTCGTGCAGTTAACCCCCCCCCCCCCCCCCCCCCCGACCCACCTGAACGCCTAACAAGATAGTAGGGACTGCATAAACACCAACATACTATCAATGGCCATGAAAGAGAAATAAGAATGTTCTAATCCGTAAAACCGCAGTGCCTATTTCAGTGAGTTCACGCCTAAATAACGGTGCAGTTTTATTTACTGGTAATAACGAATGCAAATATTTCAACACCACCATTACAAGGATACCAAGGTAAAGAAAGATACAAACTAAAGTGTAAAGAAGATCGGATTTTAAAAAACAACTTAACAGAAGCCAAAGAAGATCAAAATAATTTCTGCAGGCATACGAGAACAATAAAGCATAACAGTAAACAACTGGACAAAGCAAGCACAGCTAAAATAATATTAATAATATAAATAGTTGACCAACAGCACATCCAAAAACCCCAGGACAGGTAAACACAATGTCCAAATAAAATAATATAAATAGTTGCAACTTAAGCACAGATGTATGGGAGTGGAGGAGCCAAAGCAAAGGGAAGGAGGGCTGCAACCCAAGATTACTCGTAAGAGGGAACGAATACCTTATGAGCATGGGAAGCAGCGCATGTGCTTGCAGCACCCCATCACACAAAAACCCGAGACAAGCGCAAGCCAAAGCCCCAGCCAGCAGCAGAAGACCCAGGAGCAGATTCCGGCACCAAAAATCACAATCAGATTAGCGACAAAGATATAGTTGTACTTTAGGCAGAACTGGCTACAAGCAAAGACGACCTCCGCGAATGGAAACAAAACAAAATAAAACATGGCTTATAAGAGGGAAAACAACACCTTGAAGTAGAAAAAAAAACGAATTTCAAAGCAAACCCCCAAGACACAGATCCTAGGCAAGTGGTCTTAGAACACAACCGAGCGCTAGAGTACAGTATAACAACCTAAAATGATGGCTTCTAAACGTACACTGCCAGAACTGATCACAAACAGCAGTTGCAAACACCCATAAACCCAAGTGGTGAGCTAAACCTACAGTTCCAAATAACAAATCGAAACCCTAAACAAACATCTGAACAGTAACCACAATGAGCGATAAGCAGAATAAGTTTCTGCTTAAGCGTGCCACAAGTATCCTAATTAGCGAGCCAAAGAGACACAAGTATAGTATAAAAAGATTTCCACAGATGGAATGAGTAAGGGCACAGGTGCCATCTAAAACTCTCTTGAGTTGTTCACTAATTTGAAAGACTATTCAAATATCGCTAATGAATTATCCAAGGAAATCCCAAACATTTGATCAAAAGATGCCTTGAAAAATGTATGGCTATCATGAGGTGTTCACTAATTTTCATATTCAATAACTACTCTATCAATATGGAGTATGGGGATGAGGAAAACGGTTGGCAAATGAAACTCTCTACGCCTCGTTGTGACGCCTAAACTCAAAATAGATGCACATTTGAAAGTCACGGAAGAGTGTCCTTAATACGAACACGTGCAATCTACAAGGCCCAGCACAGAACACACAAATCAAGTAATAAGCAACAAGATGGAAAGACGCTTACAGATAACGCATATAAGCCTGTGCAAACTGTAAGGCACCCGCTCAGTAAACTAATATTAAGAATCAACGATAAGACACTAAAACGCTAAAGGAAATATGAAAAACAAAACTAATTAGGGTCGAATAAATACTTCTTTTTTTCAGCTCAAGCGCTTGCTCCGATTCCTAACACAACGGCAACCACAACAACGGCGATCTACATTTATTTAAACACAAAAAAAGGCCAAATCCTTGTTTAGCAACCAAAAACCACATAAATAGAGTAATCATAGTCATAAAATTGGTAAACAAGATAGAGTTTTAAAGCAAAGACCACAAGATATTCCTAGCCACATAATGTAAAAACAAAGGCAAACAAAAGGCACGCCACAACACCAATTAGCAATCAAAACCCTGAGAACACCGGTGACATTGACAAATTCAAAAATAAATACGTCTATATGGCCGCCAGACACCCAGCCTAGTAGTTGACCCCTGTGAACACAATCCTTGTAGCCGACAACTAAAGCTCCATTAACCACATACAACCACCAGTCCATGAATACTACAACCTTTGTCACTCGCCTCATTAGAAATCATGCCCAAGCTTAAAAAGTTTAAGACATTAAAAAAAGCGTAATGGTTAGCATACAAACAGCAAAGCCCAGGAACACATCTAAGTAGTCCAAGTATCAAAGAACAAGAACTTGAACATTGCTTTACAGTATTCCTCGGGTTTGGGGCTGTGGTTTAATTCAGTTTTTTTGTGTTACACGTCTAAGTAGGCCAAGTAGCAAAGGCTAAGAACACGTCCAGGAGAGAAAAATGCGCGAGAATTGGTGAAGGAATTAAGGAAGTTGATAAATAGGCGATGAAGATATAGTGTATTTGTAATTAGTTGTTTGGTTAACAATATAATAAGGTGTGTTTGTTTATGTGTGTGTTTTAGATTGATAAGGTAAGTGTTTGGTTGGAGAGGAGGACCTAAGAAGTGTTGAACGACATGGCAATTGGCATATGGGAGAGCTTAATTATAATGCTAAGGAGAATAATTGTAGTTCAGTTTTGCGTTGTGATCCACAAGTGACCTTCATCACTCAACTACTGTGTCTCTTAGAGTCTTAGGTAAGCCAGGTTCAACAAAAAAAAGGAAGAGAAATAAGGAGTGTTTACATGGGAAAATTAACATATGGCTATCCTTTCTCCGCGTGACCTATAGTCGTTGACCATACTTTTAAACATAAAAGCAGGATACTATTGCAACACAGATGTACAATTGCAAAAAATAAACTACAAATTTTAGTAGGTATGACGAGCAAAAAATAGTGCGAAAAGAGAGAGTCGTGAGGCATGTAGGAACACTAATTATAGCTAGCAGAACTATGCTTAAAACGTTATTCTAGCAAGGTGGGCACACAAATCCAACTCACCCAAACCAGCCTGGCAAATGTAACTACCTCGCTAAGTATTTTTTGGAACTCTACCTCGCTAAGTATTTTTTGGAACTCTACCGCAACCGCAAGGGGTAAGTACAGACACAATATCAAAAATAGCAGACAAGCGAGCATTGAAGAAGAACAAAATGAGGGCGGCAAACAAATTTCTAGACAATCAAAGAAGTAAATGAAACATGTTTCCTGAACATTGGGCCAAAATGGGATTTAAGTGAATAGATTTGAAAAGCATAGAAAAAGATAACCTTTAGAGTGTGTGGTCAAGAGAGACCATGGTAGACATTCATAAGTAAAGTGGTTGTGAAATAAACGGCAGCCCGTGTCAAAGTGGACATAATGCCCTACGAGTCCGACCTAGCGTGACTGAGAGCATTATGTGCAACATTTGGTATGTTGCTCATGTCACATGCAAATTCCAGGTAGCACCGCCGCCGTCTGACCATCTAAACAGGGAAGCTCGTCATAATCTTATATAGAGTATATAAGTGACATGAAGATAATAGTAAACAGAATTCCGTATTAAAATTTGGCATTGGTTAAGGCCATATCATATTGAATCTAAAAACCATCAACATGGATATGGATTACATTGCATTTCACCTTTTAGCCGAAACATTCCATTTTGTGCAATCTTAAAGGACCCCTTTATAAATTAAGCGTGAAATTCAACATGGGAGCTAAGGAGAGAACATCCTAACTCAGTAGCAGGTAGCACCAAGACAAGCAACGTTATGCACCCACGCCTGCCAGGCCTGCCTTTATCGATCCCCGAGAAGAAACCTGCATACATAAATTGGACACAAATGGAGGTCAAAAAGCTCCATAAAGAATTCATCGAACTATTACGATATTATTTTGGACAGCACTAACAACCTAATCATGTCTGTAAATAGCATTACAACCCTAAGAATTTGACATGGTGCTTGACGCCTCTACAAAATCATGGCGACTATTAATCTTACCCACCTTTACGCTTTAATTTAACCTTTTCCCGATCTTCTGTCACAGCTCAAATATTAAAATTACACATAAATACAACCCCGAAAATCACATTTATAAAACCCCGCAACTACCATATATTAAAGAAGTAACACAAACAAATTAACTAAGAAAGAACAATAGAATAGAATGAGGTCAGAATCGGCAGAGCACCTTCAATACAAACCCAGACCAAAAGACAACAACAACAAGCCACAAATATTGTGTATCTAAGGGTGAACAAATATCACAGTAACAAACGATAGCAACTCAATTATCAACCCAAAACCCCAGGAATATTTTAGTAGTATAACCTGATCTCTGAAGTGACATTTTTCAAATTGGTCGCCCCAGCTAACCTACTACGCCAACCCCGCTTAATGTCCAAGATTTATAGTATGGCTGCCTTAAGCCAGATAAAAGCAAAACAAAATGGGTTCGGTTTAGCTCGCCTCCCCCATGGGTGGTTCAAGGTCAGGTCAGGCAAGCTAGGTCCGGCCCAAGCCTCAGTTGCCTCATGTTTCACATGTGCCCACGTCTACTCTTATGACAAAGGGGCAAGCAAACTCAAACCAAAACGCCGAACAGTCAGCATGCAAATAGATCTAGATAGCACATCACAACCCCAAACCCTACGAATACGCCCAAGTAGTGTCCCCGAAGTTCAACAAAATCAAAATACTGCCAAATGTCCACCACACAATTATAAAACCCCAAGAATACATCAAGCAAACAGAGGAAAGTAGTCAAGGGTTGCGTGGTTTCAAAGGGAATACATGTATGAGAGACAGAAGAGACAATGAATGCTTGACAACCAAAAAGATTTCAAGTGCAAAGGAAGTGGAGATGAAAGGTAGGGATAAAACATGTCAGGCCAGATGAAAGGCAGCAAATGAAAGAGGTTAAGAGGAGTAGTTGAAAAGCCACAAGCATAAAAAAAACCTCAAGCTGTTGCAAGTCTCTGCCATGTATTGCCGAGCTCGCCACGTAGCTAGCCATTGTCTCCGAACTGCAACATAACAACAATATAATATAGGCAATCACCAAGAATTGTAAATCAATTATATGAATCCAGGCAAACCGATATTTCTATACTCCAATCAAATAACACAACACCATAATTGTAAAACACATTTCTTTAACTTAAAAAGAATAAAACAGAAGTACGCAACGGTTAAAGAATATGTTTGGCAACAGTTAAAAGGTCTTCAAACGATGTAGGTCCTCGCACAAGTCGTACACATAATGCTTCAACGAAAGTGTAGTGAGTCAAACCTCAAGCAACAAACAGTACGACTCACATATATCGAAGATACATACTGCAGCAGGAGCTCACCCAAGGGGCCTTGATGATCAAGCCACAAGCAAGACAAGCCTGGCCCCAAGACCCCTCAGATGGAAGCTCGAGTCACAAGGTCTAAACAGCAAGTCATGGCAAGCCAACTTCAAGCCAAACCAAGCCAAGGTATTGAGGAAGATAGTCCAGGGCTTGCCAAGCCATGCCAAGGTCCAACACAGTCCACATCCCCCACACAAGACAGAAACAATGTCACCTAGAACCAGGCAGACCAGTCAGCAAACCCAACACCAAGGAGGTATACCAGGGCATCCCAACCACCCCCACCATGGCCTACCATCAAGCCAACCCACTAAACTACAAGTTTGTCCAGGATAACCCCTTTTGAAGTCTAGCAAAAACTCAAGTAACAAGCACCCCAAGCTAGAGTCCAGTGAACATTAAAGCAGAGAAGGTACAAGTCAGATTGTGGCTTCCTTTTGTTTAAGTCAACTTGTCCTCGTCCAAGGCAGGTTTTATCTAAGTCCTAATAAGAGTACAGAGTCCCAAGGAGCAGCAAAACATCCAGGCAAGGTAGCAAGACAACCAGAGCAACAGATTTCCATTTCAGGAAAACTCCAAAAATTGCTTTATTTGCTTTTTTGTTCAGTCTGTTTTTGTGTCTTGTGTATGTACTTTATAGTTGTTGAGCTCGTCCTATTGTGAGGCTCTTAATTAGTGTCTGTTGTAGTAGTTTAGATCCTAAGCTGGCCCTTGGATGATCTGTACATCCAATGGTTCACAAGATATCAGCCTCCCTATATAAGGAGGTCTTTGTATGTTGTTTGAAGTAGACTTTATGATTGAATGAATTAACTTTGAGAAATCCCTCAAATCTTTCAAACTTGTGCTAAGAGCTGTAGTTTGAGTCAAGCCTGATACATCTTCAAGGTGTCTGATCAGTGACTTGCTTTGTGAGTCAAGTTTAAGTCTGTGCCTTGCTGTGACTAGCTTGCTTGCTGTTTGAGTATAGTCTAGGGTGTTTGTGCATTGGACTAACACTTTAGTCCTATCTCAGAACTAGTCTTTGAGTCCCTTCTCTTGTGCCTTGCTGTAGGGGAGCTTCTCTAAGTCATATCCCTTGAACTTTAGTTAATATAAACCAATCTCTCTAAAACAGCCTCCATTTCTGTCTATGTTTGTTTTCAGTTTAAGTAAGCTTAGCTAAACTTCCCTTAAACTCACAAGCCTTAGTAGTTTACACTCCACATACCTAGATCGACATTCCTGTTTATGAGTTTCAGCCTATAAGGTAGCTACCCTGAACTGCTTGATGCAAGGGATTCAATGAATCTTTATCCGGAGTAGCAGAAATTGAAGCAGCAACCCAAATTATGTTTCTCGATCGGAAGACACTTTTCCTTCCAGTAAACAACAGAAGTGGAGGTGGTGCATCAAGTCCCTTTGGTACAGGCAGAGGAAGTGCAAACTATAGAGTAAAAACCAAGACTGACGTGAATCAGTACACGTAGACACCCCCTTCTTCTCTCCCTACTCATGTATCTCTCCCTTTCCCTCACATCTATCCCTGTCCCTTTCCCTGCCCTCATTTGTTAATGCAAATGCACCTATGTCAGCAACATAACAGACCCAACCCATTATCAAAAAGTATGGTTAGAAATATAATCCACCTGAAAGTACATGAAGTGTTCTGCAACCATCCTCTGCCCGAATAGAATATCCGTGTCCAACATCGCCAATCATGTACAACCAGGAGGTAAGAATATTAAACCTGAAAAATCCACATGGACAATTCCACAATCATAAATATAGACTCTAATAAGAGTAATTAATAGTAAATGGAAAGTTATGCACAAAATGTATTGAAATGAGTAAACTACATATTGCAAAAATAAACGCCGAAAATTAAATGTGAGAATTAGAGATAATAAAGTGCCAAATTAAGAGAGATTCATGTTGTATCCACATATAAAATTAGTGACACCTACTTTTTAATAATATATCAAAAAAATGGTTCAACAAAATTAGGAATGAAGCGCATGGAATAGTGACAGCACACGCTAAATAAAACAACAAATAGCGACTCCGAAAGGCAAACAAACACAGGAAATAGCTAAACTATCAGCATGCAAATACATCCATGTAGACAAACCAAACCACATACCCCATACAGCCAGCATGCAAATAAACCTATATACCACACCACAGCCCCAAACCCCAGGAATACGCCAAAGTAGTCTTTCCAAAGTTTGAAGAAACCAAAATACAAGCGTTGTAATTAAATCAATAAACCAAACTTCGTCAGCACCCACCAAATGCCTCAAAACCCCGAGCTACAATCATCAACAATAAACCTGACAACTAAAGTCAGCGGGAGAACTGACAATCCCAAAAAAAATGGGTATGGTAAGCCAAAGAAGGGAGCAGTAAAAAGGTATGAGACTTTTTAAAGGGAGAAGAAGGGGACTTGCCTAGCAGCTCATAGACCAATGTCTTTTGATAAAACATTGACATTGAAGACATCACTGTGACCATGACATGCCTCTATCCCATGAATCACCGGAATCCCCAACCACGTCAACAATACCCCTTACTGGAACACGATGCCAACACTAATACAATCTCTTGAAATGGCCGAATCCAACACTGACTCCAGTCAGCCAGATATGAAGAGCACTACACAATAATGACATCAGATTGGTAACCTTCAACTGTACATTAGCTTGAAGAGGTGATATTTGAACTATTAATTCCTGTGCACATATGTCCTTCTATTGACATAAACCACCAACTGCGCAATGGAGCTACCCAAACGTTTCAATTCCATTATTTGCAATAAGAACATGTCAGTCACTCTCAACCCGCAGTGAAGGAGTTCAAGCCTTCAAGTGCATGCTTTCCAGATTATACTTGACAGATCTGTCAAATCCTTATTTGATGCAAAAAAGCTAATGTATAATGTCCAACAAATCTAGAACTATGACAAGTTGAAGATCCTTTCCAGAAAGACCTTCATGCAGCAGAAGTGCCACGACTGAATCGAATCACCATTCAAGCTCTTCATTATAATCCTATTGTTCATGTTGAAGTACGAGATTTTGCATATTGAGATTGTTCCAGAATAATTCCTCTCTAGAATTGTCCAGTGGTTAGAATATCAAGGGACAAATCCCCTTGAGTTGATTAGTTCCTAGAAATCTAGAATTATCTATGTGCTCCCTTGTATAAAATTACTTCAGGAATCAGCTGAATGCACCAAAAAAATTTCAACTAATCAAATAAACAACAGCCTCAGCTCCACTTCTTCCCAACTATTTCTTAAACCAACAACTCATTTCCCAAATCAGCCATCTTTAGAAATTGCGGTATAAGTTCAATTTTAGGTTTATCTTAGAATTTCTCACAAAAACAAGCTCTGCATGGAAATTTTAAAGAGGCAAGCATCGTCGTGATAAGTTGATATTTTGTGTCACACTTACCAATATAAAGTGAGGACTTACAAAAAACACCGGAGTAAAAATAATGAAACGCATCTTCAAACACAGCAAACAGTACTCATAATCAATCAACTCATGTACCAACTGATTAACTATCCTAAAAAAATAGAAAGTCAGTAGAATTGAAACAAAACTCTACAAATTATGAAAGTTAGATATCTGGAAGTTTCTTACCAAAATTTCCTATATGTTGTAAAGTCACTCTGATTAGTTACACCAGTAATCATACATTAACTTTAGTAACCGCATTGATGCAAAGTGAGCAAGTTTTTCATACAGAGAACTGAATGTAGAGAAATGTCATTGTTATTGATTTTCAAGAGTCATTCTTATTTGAAACGGCAGGATTCTGAAAGCAATGTTGCCACTGGCATAGATGCTATTCAAAGTCAACATTTTTTCATAGAAGTAGAGTAGTAGATTAAAATTAAACAATAGTGCAACTATGACTATGCATTCACTGTAACACCCGGAAATGTACCCTATTTTTCTAGTAGAAATATTTTACGAAATCTTTTCAGCGAATTTAAGTTTTAAATTAGCTTTTTATGTTTCGAGTCGAATTTAGAATTTCCGAGTTCGTATTTGGAATTTCTGTGAGATTCCATGAAAATCCCGTTTTAAGGCGAGTTTGACTTCTCTTGACTTTTGAGTCGAGTTTGACTTTTCTTGAATTTTAAGTCGTCTTTGACTTTTCTTGAATTTTAAGTCGTCTTTGAATTTTCTTGACTTTTAAACCGACTTTGACTTTTGTTGACTTTTTCCTTATAAATCTCATACTACCCCTTATTCTATTTTCATTCACACAAACACCAACACTTTTCTTCATCACTAAGAAACCCAAATCAAAAGCTTTCCCTCTTTGATTTCGATCTTAGAATTCGCCTAGAGCATTCGTTCTTTGACGGAATTCACGTAAGTTCGTCTTATTCTTCCCCTCTTAGCTTCCTCTATCCGTATTGGTAATAAAATTACCGTCTTTCTCGCTTTTTAAATTATCCGTCTTTCTCAAGATGGATGATATTCCTCTTTTATTATCTAATTGTTTGTAGGTGGAGACTAGGAAAGCTTAGTAACCGTTTGAAGACGCGTAAAGGTAACGGTGAAGGGTTACTCGGTATCATTTACGTGTTTTGCATGCTTTATATGTTAGAAATCGTATTTAGAATACGATTAGAAGCTTAGGAATCATGTTATGATTTATGATTGTTGTTATTTGATGATTGTTGATGATGAATATTGATTGTTGATAATTATTAGAAGTGAATTAGGAGAATTGAAAATGATAGGATTGGTGTTGGTGGTTCTCGGGTAGAAGGGTGTTCCTGGCCGAAGGACCGGCAGCCGGTCTAGTGCCCGGCTGGAATTTCCTGCACCGACCCTTTTTCGTAGAATGATCATAACTTCTTCGTTACTTGCTTGTTTTGAGCTTGTGACCACTCGTTGGAACCGTAAGAGGATAAGCTATCACCTCGACTTGGAATTTCTGCATTCCCATATATAGAACTCTAGTTATGACCATTTGAAGTAGACCCTTATTTTGATAGTTTCCAAACTTGTGATTTTTGTGTTTGTTAGTGTTGTGCTCTGAGCCGGGGTACCGGCCGCCGGTCTACTGACCGGCCTAGACTACATTTCTCTGTTTTTGTGATTTTTGGATTTTTGCCCTGTGTTCTGAGCCGGCCTACCGGCCGCCGGTCTGTTGCCCGGCCTGGAACACGGCTGTATGCATTTCCTTTATTTTCTAAAACTCGTAATTTATAATAGTTCGCATGATCGGTTTATCGTATAATTTTACGTAATGTCTTATAATATTCATATTTTGGATATATGATATCTCTTTCGCATGTATCACATGTTTTTTGACGGTTTTCGATATGTTCCCACTTTGAGTCGGTTTTTACAAATGAGTCGGTTTGAGCACTATTTGGTCTTGTGCTTTGTATTCTCATTCCCTTGGCTACCTTCCCGTTCGTAAGGCTGGAATGTCGGAACGGAGAGGTATCCTACTTCTTAAATGCATGTGTAGTGGGCATATGACGACGTTGTTGGGAGTTGAACGCTATGCGTTGTTCGACCCGGCCGTCAAATGTTGTATACTTGCGAGGTGGTGTTATTTGCATGTAGCGTACCGCAGGTTATGAGGCTTGAGCTGTTTTTCCGCCTCTTTCGTGAATTGATCTACCGAAGTTGGGGTACTCGGCATATATATTTTATAAGCCCGAGTCTTGGATGCGAAACGTTTATCGCATGTCGAACCGGAAAATGTGATTTCGGGATTCTGGCCAGATTTAGACTAGGACCGGGTATTTATTATCGTCGTTCTACCAGGAGGAAATTAGTCTACATATACGAAATGAATTGAATCGTGTATGAGTTCAGGGAAATGTTTATCCCGTGGATGCCTGTTAATCATACTTGCCATGTACACGATGCTAGTGCGTTTCATTTACCGTGAGATTGTCGTCTTGTGTCGTTCTTGAATGCGTGATTTCATGATATTGTTCATGGTCATTGCATGATTGGACACCGTCATTGTCTTGGTTCGTGAATGGATTATAATATGTTGGATTTGTGTAATCATCGCATGACTTGACTGGTTTGT
>JAIUZE010001272.1:0-35773 GCA_022085475.1 Heliosperma pusillum | reverse complement strand
TATATATATATATATATATATATATATATATATATATAGTAGATTGTTGAGTTTATTTTTGTATTAAGAAAATGATGAGACAAGTTAATTAATTAGGATGAATGGTTGTGGGACCCATTTTGTTTTTTCCATTCTAATATCTAGCGGCCAATGAGAAGTCATTAAATGTTATTGCTTTTATATATAGTAGATGTTAAGAAAAATGATATGAAAATTACAACTACAAATTTATAAATTAATTGATATTTGTATCATTTTTTTCTTTTTTTCTTCTGTATTTTATGTTACTGAAATTATTGTTAAAAAAGTCTTTAAACTTTTCTAAAAAAAAAAATGCTCAAAAGCAACCGTAATTAATGAAAAAAGTCGACAACAATAGTATTTTTATAGAAAAACAACAATAATTATCTGGATTTTTTGCATGAATTTAAAAGTAACCCGTGCATAATTTACACGGGATCAAAACTAGTTAGTTTAAATAGAAAAATACCCGTCTTAAAATACTTGTAACGCTTGGTGAACATGCTAATCAACAAATAAAAGTGGTTGGTCCCACATGCTGCATGCATTACGTATAAGTTGAAAATGGGGGACAAAGGGCTATGATGGAAGATGAAGAAACGGTCGATGAACTTGGTTAAATGGAGCATGTTTTATGTTTCATGGAGCATGTTTCATGTGCATGTTGGTTGTTATCACTTGCAAAATGTACTATGTAATCAAGCACTATAAATAGGCATGCATGGGAGTGTTAGATAAAAATACAGAGTTTAAGAGTTATTACACTACTGTTAAAAAAATTCTGTCAATACGATATCCAGTCTGAAAGTTACAATATCTCCGATTTAGTCTCACATATATGGTACGACGATATCCATTCTAAAAGTTATATTCTCCGATTTAGTCTCACATATTTAGTACTTTATCCGTCTGAAAGATAAAATCTCCGATTAAGACTCACATATTTATTTAGAGTACGTAGTATTTAGAGTACGTAGTATTTCTGAGTCTAATTCCCATTCAAATGGCAAATTCTAATACCCAAATCAAAGTAATTTCAGAATGTTATGTAAAACCCAGACAACTAATTGATGTTGCAGAAAATCCATACAATTTAAACCCTGTTGATTTATTGTTCTTAGGTTTTGATCAGATGCAAAGGGGTTTGGTTTTCTCTAATCAACCCAAAAACATTCAATCTTTTATTGAAAATCTCAAGAAATCACTGTCTATTTCTCTTATTGATTTTTACCCCTTAACTGGTCAATTAACAACAGTAAAATTGGACGGTGAGAATTCTAGATGGGTGTATGTAGATTGTGAGAAGGGCCCCGGAGCCCGCGTCATACATGCTAGTGCTAAGGATGTGTCCGTAGCGGATGTCGTTGGGCCTGTGGATGTTCCTTTTATTATTCAGTCTTTCTTCGATCTAGGTGTTGAAGGCGTTAACTATGATGGTCACAATAGGCCGTTGTTGTCGATTCAGGTGACTGAGCTTCTTGATGGGGTTTTTGTCGGGTTTACCATGAACCATTGTATCGGAGATGGAAACTCCCTTTGGCATTTTATTTCAAGTTTGTCCGAGATTTATGTTCAATTGACTGAAAATCGAGATAATTACGACGTTGTCTTATCAAGAAAGCCTAGGTTCAAACTCTTATTTCCTGAGGGATATGGTCCGGTCCTCAAGTTGCCGGGACTTGAAATGGACCAGTCGTTAACCCAACGTAATTATGACTCGAGTATGTTTAGAAAACGTATCTTCCATTTCTCGTCCTTGTCAATATCAAAACTAAAAGCCAAAGCCAACGAAGAATGCGGGGTCGACAATAAGATTTCATCGTTCCAAGCCTTGTCCGCGTTTATGTGGAGGTCCATAACAAGAGCTAGAGATTTGGATCGTGGGTTAAATACGAGTGTTGGTTTGGTCATAGATGCTAGACCAAGGTTTAACCCCCCTATTTCAAGTGACTACTTTGGAAATTTTATCACAAGATTCCAAAGTATGTCTAAGGTTGGTGAGGTATTGGACAATGGGCTTGGATGGGTTGCAATGTTGGTTCATCAACTTGTGGTTACTCAAGATGAAAAAACAGTCATTGGATTCTATGAAATGGTAGCCAAACTCCTGTGTAAGGCGCAAGGTGATGACGGGGTGAGACCTCGCTTTGATACACGGAATGTCGTTCTGATCGGTGGTTCAACGAAATTTGATATGTACGGGCCTGATTTCGGGCTTGGTAAGCCAAAAGCGACTTTACTTGGGCATTGCAATAATGTAGATGGGAAGATAACAGCTAGTCCTGGGCCAAATGGAGATGGGAGTGTAGATTTAGAGGTCTCCCTTAAAGCTGAAACTATGAATGCTCTTGAGACGGATGACGAATTCTTGAGTTTTGTTACTTTAGGGTACAAATAATCATGGGTCATAATAATAGACATAACCTTAGTATCTGTTTTTTCATGTGATTTTGTATGTATTTGATCCGTCTTAATTTTAAGACGGTTATTGATTGAATTAAATGAGAACTTGTGTCTCCTTATATTTGACAAAAAGTGAAATTAACCTCCATTTTTATAATTTCAGTAGACCTATCAAAATCTGATACATACCGTAAACCTAATCCAACATACCTGTTTTTTCTAGGGTTAAGATCCAAAAACATTGATTGCTTCCCGATTGAGGCGACTTCAAATATTTCTTGGGTCTTGAAGTGGTGAGGAATGGCTCTGGAATTTTCTTGTCTCACCGCAAGTACACAATTGATATTATCAAAGAAGTTGGGCTCCTTGGCTGTAAACCAGCCCTCACTCCTATAGAACAACATCACCAACTCGCTAGTTTTTCTAGCCCTTTGCTCGACGAACCTCAGAAGTATCGTCGCTTAGTCGGCCATCTGGTGTATCTCGCAGTCACTCGTCCAGATCTGGCATACACCATCTATATTATTTCCCAGTTCATGAATGCTCCCCGACTGGAACATTGGAATGCCGCATTGCGCACTGTTCGATATTTGAAAGGCACACCCGGACAAGGTATATTTTTGAGTTCCTCTTCCGTCTTAAAATTAAGAGGTTGGTGTGACTCTGATTGGGCTGCATGCCCTGTCTCTCGTCGATCTCTCACTGGCTGGTTTGTGTTTTTGGGTGCTTCTCCGATCTCGTGGGAAACGAAGAAACAACCCACGATGTCTCTCTCGTCCGTCGAGGCCGAGTATCGCTCTCTTGCAGCTATCACATGTGAAGTAAAGTGGCTTCGTGGTTTGTTGGATTGTTTGGGTGTCACGCTGGCTTCACCCACATCCATCTTGTGTGATAGTAAATCTGCATTATTGCATATATATTGCTCACAACCCCGTCTTTCACGAGCGTACCAAATACATCGAGATAGACTGCCACTTTGTTCGCGATGCCATTCAAGAAGGTCTTATTGCTCCCTCGTATGTTTCTACCACTGTTCAGTTGGCTGACGTGCTTACCAAAACACTTGGCGTGTCTCAATTTGTGACATTGGTTAGCAAGTTGGGCATATTCAATCTTTATTACGTCATTCATTTGTGATTAATAGTATGTAATTAGTGTGAGGCCTTTGGCTCTCCGGATGCCCGTCTATACTTCTCCCTTGTAATATATATTGTGATGATGATCAATAAAGAAAGGCAAGTGTTCACTATTATCAATCTTAACATGTACCCTAAATGACCCGCTAAATTTAAAGCCGAACCTAACCCGGTGGCTCAAAGATAAATTTCTTTAATTATATTTAGGATTTTTTGGCGAAAAGGTACCAAAGTATGTGTAAGGTTGGTGAGGTTTTGTACATGGTTCATCAACTTATGATTAGTCAAAATGAAAAAAACAGTGCTTGAATTCCCTGAAAAGATGATCAGGTTCCTACAGTGGCGGAGCCAGGATTTGAATTTAGGGGGGGCGAAAATTTTTAGGGGTGGCGAACGACTATTTTCATATGGTACTTTTAAAAAATTTCGAAAAATTTCGCTAAAAATTTCGAAAATTTCAACCGTCGGGGGGGGGCTAGCAGGGGCGGTCGCCCCCCCCCCCTAGCTCCACCACTGGGTTCCTATGTATGATACAAAATGATGAAGGTATGAGCCCTTTATTTGATAGTCCAAATGTAGTTGTGAATCTAGAGGGGGCAAGACGGGATAAACGGGTTGGGTTTGGGTCGAGTCATTTCGGGTCTGACATATACTCCCTCCTATTCATAATAATTTTCCCCATTCAAGAATAGACCAAAAATTAAGGGTGAATAATTAAATAAGGTAAAATATTGTGGTAGAATGAGGTGATTGGAGAGAGGGAATGTATTGTGGGGTATTATTGTGGAGTTGGTTGATTAAAATAATTATTGTTGTAGGGTGAGAGGATTAAAATAAGATAAAGTATGAGTATTCTGGGGTATTGTTGTGAGGTGATGTGATTAAAATAAGTATAATAGTTTACTAAAAAAGGAAAGGGGGAAGATATTGTGAATAGATGAAAATGAAAAGGAGGAATGTTATTATGAATATGATGGAGTATTTCGGATCGGGTCGGATTGGGCTGGGTAATCTCGGCTATCAGGTCGATTTCGTGTGACAAGTTGTCGGGTCACTTTCGGGTATGGTCTTTTGGGTTGGGTCGTTTTCGGATTAATGGCTCATGTAAGTCATTTTAAATTGGGTTAGTTATGAGTCGAGTCTTTTCAGGTTGGGTCAGCTCGAGTCGGGTCAACATTGGGTCAATTAAGGTTCAGGTCGGGTCTGAGTCGAGTCGGGTCAATTCGGGGTTCGGGTCATATTCAGGTCAAACAAGTTCAAGTCAATTTTGGGTCGGGTCAGCTTTTTCGGGTCGGGTCAGACTCATTTTGCCAGGTCTAGTTGTGATAGGTGGATCAACGAGATTTGATATGTATGGGCTTGAATTTGGGCTTGGTAATGCAAAGGTTGCTTTACTTGGGCATTGTAATAAGGAAGATGGGAAGGTAACTGTAAGTCCTGACCCAAAGGAGATGGGAGTGTAGGTTCTTAAAGGTTAGCCTTAAGCTTGAAGTCATGAATGCTCTTGAAACGGATGACAAATTCTTGAGTTTGTCATAATATGGTAGTGATAGTTAATCATGGGTCATGATAGACCAAACCAATGTGGACAAGAGGAAATCTGGAGTTTTGTCACATTAAGGTAGTGATAGTTTTGGGTCGTGGTAGTCCAAACCGTTGTGGACGATGTCGTCGTAATTTACGGATTTCTCACCCGATTTGAACAATTTTTTTTTATAGATTTAGAAAACTAAATTGATCCTCTAAAATATATTTACTAATATATTGAACAAATTTCGAAAGAAACTAATAAAAAGAATATTAGCAGAATTGATATATATTGAAACTTGGATCTAGTTATTTAAAATCATTCTTTTAAACTTTTTTTTTCTTGCTATTATTTAATTAATAATCGGAAAAACTCATGTAATATCCGTCACTTTGACGTATTACCTTTGTTGGGTACCTCACGACTTTCCTTAGAGCAATAAGAATAGAACTTTATATAAAGTTCTCTATAGGCCATCTCATATTGCATCAACCTCAATATTTAAGAATTTTTATACAATAGAAGAACTTTATATAAAGTTTTATATAAAGATCTTAGATAAATATCATTTAAAAATTGAAAATGTTGAAGAATTTCTCCCTTTTTACAAAGTTATATTAATTGATTGTCCACATTCCAATATTTACAAACTTATTACAAAGTTATATTAATCAATGTAAGAACCTTCTTACATTAGAACTTAGTTCCTAAAAATAAAAACAAACTTTTCATTGCAATTGACGAACTTCTTAAATAATGTTTTTTCTGAAAATCTCAAGAATAAGAATCACTATTGTTATTGCTCTTAGCACAAAATTCATGTAAAAAAATAATAGGATTTAAAGCTTTTGAAAAACAAGGGAATAGTAAGTTTTTAAAAGGGTTGAGACTTTAATTAAGCTTTATCGTCCTAATGATTCTACCTGACTCAAATCCGGATATATATATATATATTAAAAAGAACATTTGGCTTAATATATAAGAACTAAGAAGCCCCTATATAAGGGGACATGTGACATGTCTATATCCCAACCTTTATTTCCTATGTCAAAAGCATGAAACAATACAAATACAAATGCATATGGCCTAAATATGGTCAAAGCTCTTATAACATAGAGGGCCACTCTAACAACTGGAATCCTATTAAAAATTATAGTTTATATAAGAATGCATGCAATTAAACTAAACACCTTACAATATATGTTAATTATAACGAATCTAAAATCTAAAATGTAAAGTGAAGAAGACAAGAACTACTCTTTTAGTCCATGTTCAACGCATAGACAATCCCAAAGCAAATAGGGTAATCATTTGAAAATATGGGCCTTCAATGTCTACTTAAATCTCTTAATAAACAGTAGGCGAACCACAAATTCATAATAATAATAATTGTATTTATTTACTCTAATGATTTCTGACTAGTCACTAGTCACCAATAATATATAGACCAATAATATATCACAAATTCTCATTTGTGACGGACACTATCCGTCACAAGCTTAAGACGGATACCATATTCTCTCACAAAGAGCACATGGGGGTGCCCACCTTGTCCCCTCTACCCATTTCCTCTCAGAAAATACCCGTCGCAAGATCCGATCCGTCGCAAGCAAGACCTACTGATAATATATAGACACTAAATTAAATTTTGTTGAATTAATGTTCAAGTCATAACTAAATCAAAACTAAAACATTCATAACACTAAATTTAACGTGACAATCTCAATTTAAATCCGATGAAAGAACTCAATTCGATATTTTTTTGTGTAGCAAGTTATTTTCCTTTTTTTGGGTTTTTTTTGTTTTTTTGTGTGTATAAAGAGAGACATAAGGGCGATTTTAATACCGAATGGATTTGAATCCAAGGCATGAGTACAACCTCTCATTACTTTATCAAGGCGACAAGAATGTGCCGAAACCCGTGACGATTGGAACAATCACAAACGCTTTTTTGATTATGGGTCTTCGACCCCCTCTGTCACGACGAACGCGTTGACAACTACATTCATTTTGATATTTGATAAAATGATTTTAACTTTAATCTACGGAGTATTTTAAAAACTATTGTATTTTAAAAACTATTGTATTCGATTTTGATAAGTTTGTCATATAATTAACTTTAATCGAAAATGCTTTTAAAATTATACGTAGTATTCTGATTCACTTAAGGGGATGTTTGGTAATTACTTCATGTTAACTTGAGAAATTTTTAGCATATTGTTATATTTTAGCATGTTTTGACCAATTGATATGTTATTGTTTAGGGTGTTTGGTAGATAGTATATTGAAATAGTAGATTTAGGAATAATAAATTAATTTTACAATATGTTGTTTCCCTCAGCATATTGAATTAGTAAATTAGGGAATATATAAACTAACATTTTTATTCTTGAGTACATATCTTATCATAATTACCAATAATTGTTTCCCGTCCGTATAAGTCGTTTCTCCAGGAAAAGTAAACAATCTGTTAATTCAAAGCTGCTGATTACCAAACACTATTAACAAGATTTGCTAATTATATATTTTAGTCAAATCCGCTAATAAAATATGCTAAACATTATCTGATTTCGCAACCTGCTTTTGCCAATATTAACCCGTTGTTTACCAAACAGGGCCACCTAAGTAAGATGAGATTATACACCGTGTAACATAAGAATAAGAATCTCTCTGGTAATGATCTAATTAGAATTCGTTATCACTATCGAGTCATTAGTTGGACCTAACAAATGTGACCCGATTCGAAAGACCCAACCCAATAAGGCTAACTTAAACCCGAAAATGACCAAGAAAGTGAGACTCGACTGAGAAGTGAGATACTTGATAGACCCAGAGTGACCCGGCCCAAACGTTACCCAGTCAGAAGTGACCCGGTGAACCCAACATGACCCGAAATGGCTCATTTAAGGTAAAATATTGACCCAAGTGACCCAAAAACGACTCGAAATTGACTCAAATCGAAGTGACCCGTTCCAAACAACCCATTTACCACGTCTAGGCACTACTTCCGTAATTTGTCGGAGTAAAGTCAGTAAACCACCGTATTTGTTTATCATTAGTGATCTTTGAAAATACTTCATAATAAGGCTCTGTTTTGAAAGCCTTTTCAAGTAACTTATTTGACCAAAATTTCAGGTTACTTATTTTTCAGAAGGTGTTTGGTAAGTAGCTTATTTAAACAAATAAGCTAGTGTAGTATTTGGGATTTCAGGTACCTGAAATGGCGGTTTTACATTCCTATTTTACTCCTTTAATCAATAATATTTAATTATTATCATATCCATTTATGCAATTTCACCAAAAATTAGCTAGCTTTTCAGCTAGTTTGCCAAATGATTTTGTTATACAATCAGTTACTTTATCAGATCTTAATTTTCAGTTTCCTTATCACTTATCTATTCAGGTTGCAGTTAACTTTTCAGTTTTCAACTACTTTTTCAGTTTTCAGTTACTTTTTGAGCTAGTTTTGTCAAACAAAGCCTAAGTTATTTTTATAGATTTGAGTAATAGTGACCACAACACTCGAAAAAACAGTTTGGACAACGTTTCTAGCATTCTCTCACCCGTTTCTAGCATTCTCATCCACCCTATAAATACACACACTTCATTCACTTCACCTTACAATTCAAGTACACACCACATACCACCAATAAATTCAATCCTTTTTTCCCCACATTTACAAAACAAATTCACACATTTACTTTACATCAAGTAAAAAATGGGTATTCAATTAGTAGAGAAAGTTCAAGCCAAGAAAATGCTACAAAGGACATTATCCAACATAAAACGATCAACTCAACATTGTTCCGACGTACCAAAAGGTCATGTTGCCGTTTATGTTGGTGAAACTTATATGAAGCGTCACGTAATTCCGATATCATATTTGAATCATTATCTCTTCCATAACGTTCTTCATTTTATCGAAGAGGAGTTCGGGTTCGAACACCCGATGGGTGGCCTTACCATTCCTTGTAGTGAAGACTACTTCTCTAGTCTTATTTCTCTCATTAGGTCTTCTTCATGATAATACTTCTTATATACTCTTATGGTTTTTGTTGATGATAAAATTTAATTAAGACGAGCTTAACAATTTTTTAATGGTACTTATGACAATTTGTCGCTTCAATTTTGTGAACATTATTAGTTATTACAAGTAATAATCACGGCATTGTACTAAATTGTATGCAATCCTACGATTCTAATAGACGATTTCAATGTAATTCTTAATTCTTTATCATTTGATGAGCTTTGATGTTATGATCAAGTAGCATTGTCACTTGCAAAGCCAAAATTTGAACTTACGGGTTGGAATATTTTAGGAGGGTGAACGACTAATGATAGAAAGTACACTCGAAATTTTTTTTTAAAAATTTAACTAAAAACTTCGAAAATATAATCCATTAGGGGTGGAGCATTCTTGCTAGCCTCTAACTCCACTCAGTAAATTAAATGTAATAGTAAATTTTTAGTTTTTACGCGAGGATATATAGATACTAGTCGTCTATTAAAAAATGAAAAATATCGTCCAAGTCACATCCATAAGGAGTAGAATAGAGTAACTTTATACGGAGTAATTCTAATAAGCAAGTCACACACTCACACCTGAAAACCAATAGAAATTAGACTATTCAGACTAAAAAAAGGTTTCATTCTAAAATCAATACGAAGTAAGTGCAGCACTCTCTAATAACATGCATGCCATTGTGTAGAAAATTCCATAGCTAAGTAGGAAGATGAGGTAGATTTTGATACACAAATCATTAGGGAGTACTCTATTAATTAATCAAAGTACCTGGAATTGTATGGGCAGTGTACTTATTATAATAAATGTTGATTGATGAGTTATTATACACTTGAAAGATACTCATGCTCCTTAACTTCATAATTTGCAATCATGTAGTAGTATGGGCAGTCTCAAGAAGCTACTGATTTATTCTTCAACGTTGTTTAAACTCATTCTTCTTGTTCACCAATCATAATCATGCATGGATTTGACGTAGAATGGAGTTTTAATTAGTATGATAATTATTGTTAATTTGTTATTATATCATCGTCATCTCTAACATTAGAAAATTTTTAAGCATCATGTGAGACGATCGAGCTAATTCATTTATACGGAGTTTTAATTTTAGATTTAGCAAAATATATATTACTCGACGTTTCATTATACCCCTTTTAATAAGAAGAAATTAGTAGTAAAGCGAGGTGATTAGCAGTGTTATCACTTAAGGCTTAAGCGGATGAAATTATGCAATTTTGTTCTTAATATATATACTCCGTACTAGTTAAATAAAACTCTTTGAAATTACGAGTACTCTATTATATTATCAGTTTGCTTTCCCTAAAATTCAATCTATAACATAACTCTTCATTCTTAATAATAATGCATGCAACTAAAAATGGTCGACACACTTGCTATAAGAACCCAAGGAAATTAATTATATTAGGTGAGTTTCTATTAATTACTACATGAAAGACGAAGTTTATTAGGAACATGTGGGTACAATTTAGTACGTACGTTTGTGGGAAGTTCTAAATGCATCCGAGACAAACTTACTATAATTAACATGTGAAATGTTCCACAAGACTTGCCATTGCTAATAAGTTGGAGGACATACCCTCCAAAATAACGTCACACGACAATGGGATGGTACATGTTTGAAATCTACCTTAAGTACGTCTTAACACACGCAACTAGCTTTACTTAACTACAATTTGTCAAATTTAACGGGTTTTTAATTGTAAGGCAGATTTAGGTAAATGTATAATAACTAATATATTGTCGATTTATTTAAAAAAAGAAGAAAAATTACTCTTAAATAGTTCTATATACTGGCGTCGATTGAGGAATGCGTCTGTTTGCTAGATTTTGGTAGTTAAAACTTGGACGGAATTTCCAAGGGTCTCAAATTCAAGTCTCTTTAAGAGCAATGTTGTGGAGGTATTTTTGATCTGAGACTTTGGTCGTTTAACTTCTAGTCTGTGACCCTTGAAAAATATCTCAATACATGACTAAAAAAATACCTTTATACACAACTTTTCAGCAACCGTCTTTTAATTTAAAGTGTATATTTTGTTAACTAACATGCAATTATATAATAATGATTATATTGAATCGTTCTAAATAATGTATATTTGCAACACAATAAAAATTTTAATGATATTTTTTTTTTCCAATTGAGAATATGTATAAATTTCATATGAGTTCGCTAGGAAAAATGTGGAGGATCAATACATTAATAGATGTCGTTTGATTGCCACTTAAAAGACACAAGCATTAGAAAATTCCCCGATTTAAAATCATGAATTGTTTGATTGCCATAAATTTTGGAAAATGTAGAAATTTGAACTACATTTTAAGAACTTCCAATGCCTACTTAATGTAGGAATTTTGCTTACCTACTCTCTCATGTCATTTAAACTTCCTATGGAGTTTAATTACTACATGGCCAACCAAACATTTTTCCGAAATTCACCAGAATTGGATGAGACTTAATTCTTATAAATTGTAAGTTCCTAGAGAAATCAAGTCCTTAATCAACCAAATAGTAACACCTTTATACAATAACTTACAACGTTATGTTGATTCTCCACCCTTCATTCATTTCGGTATTTTTTTTGTGACCTCATTTGTTTTCATCAACTTAATTTGTTCAAAACGTATTTCACATGTTGCAAACAAACATGTTAATAATTAAAATAAAATGAATATAAATACCTTATAGGCTGAACAATTACGAGTATAATTTAAATTATAATAATTTTTGGCATCATGATTTCATTATTTTTTCTATAAGATACTAACGAGGTCGATTATTCTCACCATTTTTGTTGGAAGCGTGATTCCACTTTAAATTTCTATGACGGTTAGGGCCAGACCGGTAAAATCCGTTCTCGGAATCGTAAGATTATTCTACAAATTAACTCTAAAACCTTCATTGTTAAAATTACATTGTCGAACATAATTTCATTGTTATAAACTTATGTGAAGTTCATATCAATAAAAGCATTTAGATAACAAAAAAAATAGTGGATTAATTATGTTAGGAATATATTACGACGAGTTGTATTAATATCTCATTCCCTATGATTTTATACTCAAGTTCCAGATATAATGCAAAAAAGAAAAAGCGAAAAAATTATATTAGAACGATAGAATTAGGTCGTTGAGTTGAAGGATCATGTTATGATTCTACGATTAAGCTTTTTAGTGTCGACCAAGGAAACTTCTTTACCGAAAGGTTGAGACCGACCTAGATGAGCATAACCTATCATATCGATCCATATCATTCTCCTTGACCCGATTCTCCCCTTTCATACTTTAGTGAACCTGGCTTCTCTAGATTCCTTTTAATTGGTTAATTTTCGATTCTAACTTATACTCCTTCCAATTATAAATAACCTTCCCTTTTTCCACTAAAAAATGAATTTGGACCATACAAAATATACTAACTCACATAAAATTGATTTTAGACCACCCAAAACATATTACCCCAGATACAAAAAAGGAATTAGAGAAGGTTAATCGAATTGACGAAAAAGAAAATAGGGAAGTTTTTCAAAAATTGGAGGAAATATTTGTTCTTTAATCATAGCACTCCCTTTTACCGTAGTTTATTAATCTTCAAATCGTTTGTTTTGTCTGAACTTAGACTACTTGTATCTAGGTACACACCATGGATTTCTGGAAATTTGCCCTAAGTAATAAACATTGGCATTAACAATATTAATACAATGTGGCTAAGCTGGTAAGTGTAGTGCTCAACCTCTATAGCTACTTGTGTTCGAGCCTTGCTACAATCATTTTTTGGGTTGTTTAAAATTTAATAATTTTATGATGTTGGTGGGATTTGAACCCCCGACCATTTGTACAAAACTTTAGTATGTGACCACTTTAACAACTCTTATATTCGTATATTTGAAGACCTAAAAATGCTAATAAACCAAAATTAACTGTTCATCATATGATAATTTTTAAGACATTTTTTTTACTTATTTATTACTTTATGAATTTTTTCAAAATATGAGTGTGTTAATGTTTATTCGAATTTGTACAGTAATTTAATAGTAAGATTGTTTTTTTTTTTTTGGTGAACATGTAAGTAACCATTAATCACACCTCAAATGAGGTAAACACTATTACAGATTTCAGTTTGCCATATCTAGCTACACAGCAATACATCAGCACACAAAGACCAACATAATCATAGAATACCTATACTAGTACAATACTCAATATCACATCTCTTAATTCCTAGCTTCATCATCCCAGGTAGACGCATTCTATACTCCTGCTGCACTCGAGTTAGCAAAGCCTGAGGCCTAATAACATAACCATCAACATAGCAAGTATTCCTAGCATGCCAAACATTATACATAACCGCATTAACCAGAGAGCAATACAACATTCTCCTGAAACCAGACACTCTTCTCATCCTCAGCATCTTCCCAGCAGTGACAGGATGCACCATACAAAGCTTTAACCAACTTAAGAGCAGCTGCAAACAAGTCCTCACATAGCAGCAATCTTGAAAGAGATGCCAATGAGACTCATTACCATCACCACAAATATAACAAGTTAAGCTTTGAGTAATACCAAACCTGTGAAGTCTGTCAAGTGTCAAAAGTCTTTCCTTCTTCAGCAGCCAAATAAAGAAAGCATGTTTCTGCATATTATATCTATTCCAAGCTTCAGAATACCAATGAATTGCTCCAACATTCTCAGTACAAACCAGCCAATCATAACCTTTGGAAATAGAATAACCACCATCAGCCCCTAACCATTGTTGATTTGAGAAAGCCACCTTAAATCTGTTTTTGATCTCACAAATCTTCCTCCAAGCCCAAGAAGAATTACTTGTTGACTCATAGTCCAGCCAAGGTCTGCCTTTCAGATATATATTATCCACCCATTTGATCCACAAATGATCTTTTTTAATCACTAGCCACCACACCAATTTCCCAATAGCTGCCATATTCCATCTACTGCTATCTATGATACCCAAACCCCCTTGCTTCTTACCCCTGCAAAGTACATCCCATGCCACTAAGGCTTTAGAAGAATTTTCAGACCCACTCCACAGGAAACTCCTACAAAGAGCCTTAATTCTATCCATGACCCCCATAGGTAGAACAAACAATTGAGACCAATAGTTATGGATAGTAGAGAGAACAGCCTTCACCAACACAAGTCTGCCAGCATAGGAAATTTTCCTACTATTCCATCCTCTGATTTTAGCAATCATTCTTTCCACTAGGACATGACAGTCTACCTTGCTAAGTCTCTTATGAGAAATAGACACCCCAAGATACATAAAAGGCAAATTGCCTCTCTTAAAACCAGTGTACTGTAAAATATAGTCCACAGTCATAGAATCAACACCATTCAACATAATTTCAGACTTCTCAGAACTAATATGCAGCCCAGAAGCTTCAGAGAAACAATTAAATGTTTCCTTAAGGACAGCAATTGAACTAATATCCCCTTTGCAGAAAAGAAGAACATCATCAGCAAACATTAGATGATTCAACTTAAGCCTACTACACAAAGGATGGAATCTAAATCTAGATAGAGTACATGCTTCCTCCAACAATCTACTAAGGTACTCCATACAGATGGTAAACAAGATAGGAGAGATAGGATCACCTTGTCTTAGACCTCTCTTACCAGGAAAGAATCCATTAGGAGAACCATTAATTACCACAGAGTAAGTAGGAGAAGTAACACAATTCATGATCAAGCCAACCAGCTTAGGAGGGAAATTTAGCTGAACCAGCATATCTCCAATAAAGTCCCACTCAATCGAATCATATGCTTTCCTCAAATCAATCTTCATTAAACATCTAGGTGAAACACTTTTCCTAGTATACAATCTAACAATATCTTGGCTGATTAAGATATTACCCATAATACTTCTGCCCTTAATAAAAGCAGCCTGATTAGAACTAATGACTGTGCCAAGTCCAACAGAAACTCTCTCACACAGAAGCTTAGAGATAATCTTATAAAGAACATTACAACAAGCAATAGGACGAAACTGAGTGACATTGACAGGATTCTCCTTCTTAGGAATAAGAACCAGATTAGTAGCATTAATCTGTCTAAGGAGCTTACCCGCTTGGAAGAAATCCTGAATAGACAAAACCAGCTCATCTTTCATAACCTCCCAACCTGCTTTGAAAAAACCACTCGTATAACCATCAGGACCAGGACTCTTATCATTAGGAATAGAGAACACAATTCTTTTAATCTCCTCCTCTCTAGGAATACTACACATCCTTTCCCAAAGACCTTCATCCACTCTTCTTCCTCTCTGCACAATATGAGGGTAGAAACACGAGGATCCCTTAGAACTCCCCAACAATTCTTTGTAAAAATCAACAAAGGCTTGAATAATATGATCTGGTTCCTTACAAACCACTCCTGACATAGATTCTATAAGGAGCACTTTGTTCCTAATCTGTCTTTGTCTGATTGCCTGATGAAAAAGGGAAGAATTTGTGTCTCCCTCTCTAGCCCAGGAGCATTTAGCCTTTTGGCTCAAAAAATCATCACGAGCAGCATCCATGAGAAGAAAGCTTTCTCTAGCATGATATTCAGCATCCATAAGCCTTAAATTTCCTGGATCACCTTGCAACATTATCTGACTCTCCTGAAGAACCTTAAATGCAATATCAGCATTCCTTTCAATATCAGCATAAAGCTCCTTATTAAGCCTTTTTAAAGGCACCTTCATATTCTTCATTTTCTTCACAATTCCGAACATAGGTGAGCCATACACAAACTGCTGCCATCCAGACTTCAGAATACCCAGGAAATCAGGTGACCTTGTCCACATGTTAAAGAATTTGAAAGGCCTTCTCTTAGAAGACTGCACCTCACCATACTCTATAACACAAGGACAATGGTCAAAGGAACCTTCAGGGAAGAAGTGAGCAAAGTAATCAGGCCAACTATTACACCAATTATCATTAATAAGAACCCTATCAATACGACTGAAAACCCTTTTGTCACTAGTTTGCTTGTTGTTCCAAGTGAAAAAAGCACCAGTAGTTTTCATCTCATTGAGCTCACACAAATTAATGACATTCTGAAAAGGAGCCACTTCACTATCTCTAACAGCCTGCCCAATCCTCTCATTAGAATAAAGAACATTATTAAAGTCCCCAAGCACACACCAAGGCTCAATCCTAGATAGCCTACACAAGCTATCCCAAAGTTCTTGCCTCTCCTCACTTCTATTGAAACCATACACAAAAGTTATATAGAAAATATGACCAGTCACACAATCAGAAATCTTTAAATGAATAAATTGAGCTCCACACTCCAACACATCAACCTTAACCTTACTACTATTCCAAATAACCCAAATCCTAGCATTCGAATGAAAGCTAGCATTATGACAAATAGACCAATTATGACAAAAGTTAGCCAATACTTTATTCAGAGAACCAGGTTTCACTCTGGTCTCTAGGAGCCCAAAAAGTTCAATAGCATGATGATGTAAAAACCATTTCACATCTTTCTGTTTCTTGATACTATTGAGCCCCCTAATATTCCAAGCTCCAAACTTAGTCATTTGGGGATGCAAGCACACTGCCACCCCCTTTATCTACCAATTCAGAACACCCAGACAAAGCAGCATTAAAGTTCATCATAAAATTCACATCCTTATCTTCAGGTAGTCGTGATTCATGTCTAGTTATTTTGGAAATAACCCTGGCCGGAGTAAATGTCACTGTATGGCCCCTATGAACAGGAGTATTCATCATACTACCTACAGCAGGTACAGCTGGAACTCCCCCAGCCACAGGTAAGGTAGGAAATTCTAAAGGATCAATAAGGGAAACTTGAGGCTCCTTCCGTTGCCATACCTGTTTCTGCACAACAGGAGCACCAGGCTGCTTCTGAATCCCATACCCTCTCCTACAAACCATTTCACGGTGCCCTATTCCATTACACTTCTTACACAACACTGGCAACCAATCATATTCAACACAGACACTGATTTCCTTACCTTTCTCATCAAGAAACTGAATCTGATCAGGAAACATCTGATCAATTTCCACCTCCACCATTACTCGTGCATAACCCAGGAATGTCCTATTAATAGTAATTTCATCTATACTCAGGAATGTGCCAAGTAAGGCAGACAGTTTCTCCAAGCATTTACTGCCCCAAAATTTCAAATCCAGACCTACTAATTTAACCCATATAGGAACCCGTTTAACTGATACTTTTGTAATCTTAACAGTAGGATCCCATGGACGCAAAATCACAGGTTTTCCATCAAACAACATCATTCCCTTCTCCAAAACTAGATTAGAATGCTCCTTACTATCAAATCTAACTACAAAGAGACCATTTGGCAAGAATGATACCTTTGTAATATTATAATCCTTCCAAACTCGCCGTAAGTAACCTTCCAACACCCCTTTTGGTGGATTAGCACCCATAACATAACCAAACACCGCCGATGACCAGAAATCAATCTCCTCCTGAACATCCTCAACATCAAGCTTGAGGATAGGCTTAAGGACACTGGCCACAATTTCTGATTCCCCCACCTCCGCTTCAACTATAGTAGGCAATTTTGAAGTAGAATTACTACCACTCTCTCTCCTCTTAGACCGACTAACGACCTGCTGCCATCCTCCTTCCTCAACTCCATCACTTTCCTTTTCGACTTCATCATGTTCATGTCTAAAGGCTTGAATAACAGCCTGCTGCACTCCTAATATTTCTTTCGTGCGTTGAGCAGCAGTCAGATTATTAATTTTACTCTTATTGATTTTTGGTGACATTCTTAAAATACTACCTAACAAATATACTAACAGTATTAATTATTGTGATGTAATATCAATGTCTATTATTTATTACTAAAATTTTCCTGTAAGAGATAGAGATTTAGATATGATTTTGGCCCTTGCACAAAACCCTAGATCCCCAAAGATGGCACTTTCTCTCTCCAACTTTCTCTCTCATATCTCTCTTCTACAATTTAATTTTTTAATAGTTACATTTATTTTTTTCAAAAGTTTAACTAGCATATATTGCATGTATGAGTTTGAAAATCGACCGCAAAATTCACAATGGAATTATGAAAATTTCAAAGATTATTGCGCCCACATTTTCAAAATATTGCCTTATTTTAGCGAGATTAAGCCATTAAAATCTATAGAATAAGATTAAATCGAGCTAAAAAAAGTTCTCGTGATAAGGGGTAACTTCGTTATTGTAACTCGAAAAAAAATAAAAATGTGCCCCCCAAAGAGAAAATTCCTGCGTCCGCCCCTGATCCGACCTCGACTACTTAGTTGAGAATATAAATCTCATTTGATTGGGTTGCGACATCTTGTAACCCATCAGTATCTAGGGCTGAGCAAATTCGAATATCCGATCTGAATTCTACACACCATCACCATCCGACCTCGACTACTTAGTTGAGAATATAAATCTCATTTGATTGGGTTGCGATATCTTTTAACCCATCAGTATCGTCTAGGGCTGAGCAAATCCGAATATCCAATCCGGATTTAGAATTCAGATCGGATATCTGGTGTTAGAATTCTTGAATTTTTTTATCCAGATCCGATCCGAATAAACCGAATGTCCGATATTCCGGTATCCGAATATCTGGATATTCGGTTTTCAAAATCCGGATTGGGTCCGGTTTTTTTATATGTAAAAAAAAAGTAATGATTTCATATTTTCAATGATGGCTTGTAGTGTTTCTACTTTACCATTTTCTTTCATAACTAAAAAAAATGATCCATTAAGGAAATGATATTATTTCGACTAAAAATTAACTAATAATTTGGGAAAAGAAATTATAAAATCAACAAGATAGAGAGTGGAGTATGGCGAGATTCGAGAAGTCTCAAGGAAAGATGAGGAATTATCTTGACTAAAAATACATCAAATAAATACATTTTTGTTTCATAGTTTTTTCTTTTATTTTTAAGTTTTTTAAAATTTGAATCGAATTCGGATATCCAGTTTCTTAAATTTTCCAATCCATATTCGATCCAATTTAATCGGAAAAAACCGGATCGGATATCCAATTTAAATGGAATCCAGATATTCGGATTTTTTAATTCGGAAAATGGATCGGATTCGGTTAAAAAATTCGTATCATATTCTTTTGCTCAGCCCTATCAGTATCCACATAAGTACTATACTACACTTTGTATGCTAGGACTCAATCGGAAGAAAGACAACCTTGAGAAAATTCTTTTATCTCTCTTATGTTTCTCTCACTATGTAAGACTAAATAAAATGGAATGTATAAGGTTTCTCACACAAGCCATTTCTTATAACAGTGAGATACAATATAAGTCTTACTAACCCTATTATTAGCACAACTGGGCATAATCGGTCACCAAAATCTTCACGCAAATATTCACCACCTAAATCAGCTCGATATCGAATGCCTTTAATTGTCTTCCCTGATTGTGTACTTCGTTTTGGAACTCTTTGAACTTTTCAAACAATTTCAACTTATACGTGTTTCATCAGATACACATAGCCATTCAGTACACCTAGTCATTCCCACCGAAATCAACAGTAAAGGTAATAAACTACTGATATTCTCCCCTAACTGTGTGACTCATTGGACCACATACATCAAAATATATTATTCCTAACAAGTTTACTGACCCTTCATTGTAACCAGTGACAAGCGTCTTTGTCATCTTCCCAAGTAAACAAGATTCGCAAACATCATATGATTCATAATCAAATTGATCTAAAAGTCCATCTTTATGGAGCTTTTGTATGCGTGTCTCTTGTTTATATGGCCAAGTCGACAATGTGCCACAGATGAGTAGGATTAAAATCCTTAGATTTTAATCTCTTTACATTATTAATGTTCAATACCTATTTAGTCAAATTAAGAACATACATAAGCTTGACAATATTCGTCACAATTCTCTCACAGTAAAGGACTTTTATGACGGATATTCCGTTCCAGGTTTAGATTTTGACAGATATACCGTCACAAGCAATCTTCCTGGTCAAACTAAGCTGACAAGTCAATAAGCCTTGTAACGGAATATCCATCACAAGAAAACTTCTTGACCTGATGACTTTGCTTTTGACCTGGAAGAAGGCGGGTGACGGGCAATCCGTCACAAGTTCGTCACAGAAAAGTTTGTGACGGAATATCCTTCATGTTGGAATATAAAACCCACATGTGATTTGTCCCACATTGTTGGAGAAAGAGAGATGTTACCACTTTATAACCAAGAGGGCTACTCCTCCTATTGCCAATTGATTTTAGGATGGAACCTCCCTTGTGTTGTAAAGTGGACCGTCTCTCCTCCGTTTGGGTGTGGCCCGACCCGTTTGCACATTCTAACATGGTATCAGAGCCCAAGGTTTCGTCCTGGGTTTCGAATTTAAACTGGGCCCAAATTATGCCACCGGTGGAGGGCCTCTTTGAGGATTTGTTAATTCCCACATCGGTGCGCTCCCATGGTTTCGCCCTGGGTTTCGATGGGACCTCACATGTGAGGGGGCGTGTTGGAATATAAAACCCACATGTGAGTTGTCCCACATTGTTGGAGAAAGAGATATGTTACCACTTTATAACCAAGAGGGCTACTCCTTCTATTGTCAATTGGTTTTAGGATGGAACCTCCCTTGTGTTGTAAAGTGGACCGTTTCTCCTCCGTTTGGGTGTGACCCGACCCGTTTGCATATTCTAACACTTCACAAATATTCTTTTTCTAATTAATATCTCCGAGAGAATTTTGTGACGAGTTAGATGGAAAAGTTGGATTTGTGACGGATTCGTCGGTCACAAATCCTGTGTTTTTTAGTAATGCAGACGGATACACATCCAATAAATGACCAAAGACGCCACATAATCCACATAGAACATATTTATTCATTTGCGATGAGGGGCACATACTAAAGGCATGTCCAAAACTTCCACATGATCCACATTGCACATCATACATGTCATATTGAGGAGGAGGTGCATATGAAGGCCGGGTAACAAGTGAAATTCATGTCCAAAACCACCACAAGAGTCATAGTTGATAAATGAGTATGCATACCATAAGAATTTTCCATTTTTTTTCAAAAGCATTATTATGACTAATCCTAAAAACTAAACTAAGACTTATATCTAACGAGGCACCATCCCCGGCAACGGAGCTCATTTTAATGTGGGTAGAGTCATCATACTTAATCAAACACAATAATTTATATCTCACTTATGTAGTAATCGAGGTTGATCCGCAAGGATGAGGGGGTTAGGGCTACAACTCTCGGTTTTGTCTTGGTTTAGTCGAACACGCAAGTAGGTTGATGCGATTTCTAATGCATTAAACTAAGAAACAGTGGGACATATGATCTCAATTCAAGTCCATTCTCTAAGACAATATTTTGAAGCAGTTTTCTCCATTTGTATTTAGTTTTCTCATTCGAAATTTAGGAAAGACTTATTTACGATGATTGCAAATATTCCATTACGAAGTTTGAGTTTTTATCATTTTAACACTTATTTTGGACCTTAAAAATCAAATTAGGAAGATAATTAAAGGATGAAGAAAATATATCTGTATGATAACGACATTCTAGCTAGCTGATGACTCTAAGATGACAATCAAAGATTCGAGATTAACCATTTACGGAGTAACATTTTATCAATTACAACAATATTGAATGCAAATTGTTAACTATCTTAGTTGATAAAATCATGACTTGTGATACACAAAAATTTGGATTCAAACCCTGCCAGCATTAAAATCGTAGTTGCAGTTCTCTTTTAGACAAAAAAAATATATTTAATCTCTCCTTTCTACATATGACAATCTCTCCTTTCCACAAATGACAATCACTTGATCACATACTAGTATAGACTCCCACTACAAAAAAGGATTTCATTAGCGACGGAATATTTGCGACGGACATAAATTCCGTAGCTAAAAAGCCTTTGCGACGGCTCCTGCGACGGAATTTGAAACATGCGACGGATTTGCGACAGAGATTCCGTCGCAGAGTTTCCAGTCATGGCGCCTAGAAATTTAACATGGCGGGAACTTATGCGACGTAATTTCCGTCGCAAATTATATACTAGCGACGGAATTGCGACGGAAATTCCGTCGCAAGGTCAAATCGTTGACTGAAATTTCACAACTGCAAAGCAAGTTAGCCATGTGGTAATTTATTGTGCGACGGATTTTGCGACGGATTTTCCGTCGCAAGTCTTTTTTAATATTAAATGTGCGACGGACTTGCGACGGATATTCCGTCGCAAGTTTTTTTGATATATCCAAACAGCCTTTCCCTTTCCCTGTGTTTCATTTTACAAAATCCCCAAATTTCTTCCACCCTACCCAAGACCCCACCGGCGCCATCCTAACCCAAGACCACCGGAGCCACCACCTACACCACCGGAGCCTTCAATTGGTACGCTCCTCTTTCTCTCTCTCTCTCTCCCTCTTCTTAAATTGATTTTTCAGATCTACTACCACCCTCTCCCTCCCTTGCCGGCGCCACCATCCCATCCCCTTGCCGGCGCCACCTTCTTCCTCTCCTTGCCGGCGCCACCCCCCTCCCCTGGCCGGAACCGTCCCCCCTCCTCTTTCCTCCTTTTCCCATTTCCCTTATTTCTCCTCTTTCCCTCCCTGCCGGCGCCGCCGTGGCCTGCCGCCACCACCCTCTCCCTGCCGCCACCACCCTCTCCCTGCCGCCGCCACCCCTTCCCTGCCCCCGCTCCCACCCCATCTTTGAATTGTTATAATTATTAATATAGTATAATTATTATTACTCCCTCCGTCCCGAACATTTGTCTACCTTTACTTTTGGCACAATTATTAAGGAAATGTTGTTCATATATGATAGACTTAGTACCCGTTCAAGTGTAATTCTTGAATAGTCCCCGTTTTGGGACTGTCTTTGAATCTTTTATGCCATTTAGGTGGTAAATACTAATTATTTTTTTAATTGTTATTTGACGATTAATTTTGGTTGACAGTTCCTTTAATGTTCTCTGAATACATATGTCGAGTGACAAGTCATTCAACATTGTGTATTTGGAGAACTGTAAGGAACTGCTGCCGAATATTCGTCTCATAACAATTAATTAAATGATTAGTATTTACTAATGGTATGAAAGATTCAAAGATGGGTTTAGGTTGGAGAGATAAGGACCCATGAGCTCGAAATATTTTTTTTTTTTGCAGGTTGTTGTTGTTGTTGTTGTTGTTGTTGTTGTTGTTGTTGTTGTTGATATTAGTAAACTTTTAGTTCTTGATTGTTGTTATTGTTTTGAATATTTATTTAAGTCGATAATAATAATTATAAACGTGTATGTAGATTTGAAATGAAAAGAGTACAACGAGCGTGGATGTATGAAAGATTGGATTGTAATAAAAAATTAAGGCAAGAGTTTGTAATGGGCGTTAATGAATTCATTAATTATGTTAAGAAACAAGAAGATTACGGTAGATGTAAGGAAATTAGGTGCCCATGTGTAAAGTGTAGAAATAGAAAAATTTTAGCCGAACAAGAAGTACGAAAACACCTAGGGCTTTGGGGCTTTTGCGATGACTATTATGATTGGGTGTGCCATGGTGAGAATTTTCCCGTTGAGGAGAGGTCTGACAATCCTTATAGGGATATGGTGGAGGATGCGTTGCGCGACAACATTAATGAAATTATAATGGAAAATGTTGACGCCGAAGTGGTTGATGAATCTCCAAATCCTAATGTACTAGCCTTTTTCAAAATGTTGGAACATGCCAATTGTACATGTTTGTTAATTTATGACAACTTTGAATAGTTTAGTTTTTCTCTATATGGCGGGCGAACGACGAAGAAGAGGTAGTTGTAGTAATGTAGAAAACAGAGCGCAGGAGGACGAGAATGAACAAGTGAATGACAGGAACGTGCCACCGACACAGGTGGATACTACTACTCGCAGAGTCCGCCTCGATCCGGATGAGGAAACAGGTGTATGGTAAGACTAGTTCACTTTTACTTTAATTGTTTAATTATAATTATGATTATTCAAAAATCATAATATTTATATATAATGTATTTAACTATGATCATTAATTTCAGGTTCAGTGACCCAGATGTGGTTAAACTGATTTCGGAGACCATAATCTGCGAGTACAAGGAGCATGCGCCAAATTGGAAAGAGGCGTCAAATAATTTGCGGTCGTCTTGGTGGAACTGGTTTGAGGTATAATTATTTAAAATATTATAATTATATCTATTTAAATTTGTTTTTCTCAATTTATCTTTTCATTGATTTTTATTTTTTTGTTTATTTACTTAATATTTTCCTAACTTTATGTTTTTAATCATGACAGCAAAGGGTTTCTTTCGATCCTCGCCATACAGATATGGTAAGGAAATCTTGGGAATAAGCCATGAAGACCCGTTTACGTCATATGATCTACCGAGCCTCGCAGAAAGACGAGGAGCACAGGCCGAGTTGGATTCCTTTGGACTTATTTAGAAAGCTTAAGAATAGGCATGTCGAAGATCCTGCTTTCGTTGCGAGATCTCAATCAGCCGCGGCTAATCGTAGGTCGGGATGTGAAGAGAAGGGAAAGGCGTTGCCTACTCACATTATGGGTAGAAAAAACACCTTGAGAATCATGGACGAAATGGTAAATATAAATCTTCTTTCATTTTTTATTTATTTATCTAATTATAATTTAATACTTATATATATATATATATATATATATATATATATATATATATATATATATATGTTATACTAACAAGTATTTAAATTGTAGGTCGATAAATCTTCATCTGGTATCCCAAATGCCGTGCAAGTCTTAGAGAAGACAAAGAAGCACAAGTTCCGTGGATGGTTATCAAAAAACCAGCTGAACTCTATGTAAGTTATGCATTTTTTTGTTAAGTGATTTATGTTTAATTTGTCATTTATATATTTAATTACATTAACTACTTAATTTAAATGACAATTACTAATTCTGAACTTGTTTGTGATGCAGAATAAGATCATGTCAAAGAAGTCTGAGCTTCAAAGTCAAGGAGTCGAAAACATCGACGATAATGAGATCTATTATGACGAGACTGGATTTGACGAGAAAGGAAGATGCTACGGATTGGGACCAGCGGCGGATTATTTAATTGACCATCATAGGCACTCTGTTGCTACCTCAAACCCGACTCAGTGCAACCCAAGTTTGGCTACTAAGCTGTCAAAGGAGAATGCTGCACTTAGACAAGAGCGCGATGAGCAGGCTCGAAGGATTGCAGATATAGAAGAGTACTTGAGTCAGGTTGCAAGAAATTCTACTCAAAACTGCAGAACTGGAGGTCCTAATCAGGGTCGAGACGACTTTGATGATGATGGCGGCAATAATGCTAGACCCAACCCATTCACCCCTTTCCCTCCATTCACTCCGTGTGGTTGAGTGATTAGTTAACTATTTGGAACTTAGAACCTTTTATTTGTAAGACTTTAATTACTTTTATGATATAAAATCAAAACTTTGTTCATCCATGGTTTTGTGTTACATTAGTAACTTTGTTGGACGCGTAACTGCTGGAAAACTTCTGTAATTTGCAGGTTTTTTGTCGTTTTAACGCGTATAGAGGGGATGCAGGAAACAGCCATTTCCTGGAAAATACAGGCCTTATTGCGACGGAATTTCCGTCGCAAAAATTGACTGACTTACAGCCAAGTCAAAGATAAAGTCAAAATTTGCGACGGAATTTCCGTCGCAAACATTGACTTTATGTTTGACTTGGCTGTACAGGTGGCAGTCAAGTCAAACAATCAGTCAAGGTTTGCGACGGAAATTCCGTCGCAAACATTGACTATTTGTTTGACTTGTGTGCCACCTGTAATCCGTTGCTATTTATGTTAGCGACGGATAGTCCGTCGCAAACAATGTGCGACTGATTATTCCGTCGCAATTACTGCTGTTTGCGACGAAAATAAGCGACGGACACTATCCGTCGCAAATCCGTCGCAAATCAGTCTTTAGCGACGGAAATTCCATATTTGGCGACGGAATAATCCGTCGCAAAACGAACTTTCTTTTGTAGTGTCCGTACAATGAATGCACTGTATATATAGGGTTTAACTTTTAGTGTATTATTTTTTTTATAGCAAAACAGATTTTTAACTGATAACTCATTTAGTTTTCAAGATTCTCGTTAGTGTCATTTGATTTGAGATACAAAACTAAAGCCATACAAAGTCATGAAACTGAGTAATTTGAAGAAAAGTCTTTTTTTCCCACAAAAGAGATGATATTATTGTATAAATTCTTACTACTAATTAGTGGTGTTTTTTTTTACTGCAACTCTTCCTCGAGAAAAATGAAGTGACTATCATAAATATCTTATAAAAAAAATAACTTTTTTTATCAACGACATAAACAACTCAAGGTAAACATCTGTCAATTAGAAACTATTAATTTGTATAGATGTTTCAATCTAAAAAATTAGGCCCATTTATAATCAACATCCTATAGACTACAAGTATAAACCCAACCCAATCATTGAGTTTATGTTTTAGGCCGAAAAATAAAAGTTTCACCTAATCTTTTAGTAATATGGGGATTCTGGTTTATTTGTAGTTTCAAATCAGCTAGCTTAGCTAATTAACTAAAGAGCAAAATTTATTTAAAGAACAGCTTATTATTTACGGAAAATTCACATGGTACCCTCGAGGTTTGCCATTTTGTACGAAATACCCAAAATTTTGATCTAGAAAACTTTAAGAGGTCATAACTCGTGTTTACGAGATCAGAAAGTGACGATTTTTTTTTTTCAAATCGATTGTCTTTCCAAGTACTACGATTTGAAAAAAAAAATTGTCGAGTTCGGAATTCGTAACCAAGAGATATGCTCGCTCAAAGTTTGTTCGGTCAAAAAAACTTTGACATGCAATAACTCCTAGCTACGGGATCCAAATACAATAATTTTTTTTTTCAAATCGTAGTTCTCGGAAAGATGATCGATTTGAAAAAAGAAATCGTCACTTTATGATTTCGTAAACACGAGTTATGACCTCTTAAAGGTTTCTAAATCAAAATTTTGGGTATTTCGTACAAAATTGCAAATCTCGGGGGTACCATGCGAATTTTCCGTATTATTTATATATAGCCACTGTCCATAGATAGCAATATGCCAATATGGGAGATCAATTCTAGGGTATCTTTTCACATGGAAGGATAATTGAAACTGAATATAATTACAATATCATGCAATTACTACTAGGGGTGTTCATTATTAACCGAACCGTAATAACCGAACCGAAAAACCCGAAAACCGCTCTTTTTTTAGGTTCGGTTCACCGAACCGAAAGACGAATTCGGTTCGGTGAACCGAACCGCTTCAATCCCACCAATACCGGTTCGGTTTCGGTTCGACTTTTGGTAACCGCGGTTAACCGAACCGAACCGAATTACTAATATAAGGTGAAAGATGGACTGTATTGCTTGCTAGGCCCAAAAGTAAGACATAAAACCTAATTCATATTTCTCATCCCTCATCCTCTAAACTCACAGACTCTCATTCTCATTCCCTCATTCTTTACTTCTCATCTTAATCTAATCAACTCCCAATGAAAATATAATCTCATGGCATCCTTTCACCTTGCTACTCCATCACTGCCATTCATTTCTTCACTGCCGTCGCCGTCGTTCATTTCTTCACCGCCGCCGCCGCCATTCATTTTTTCATCGCCGTCGTGTTGCTGTCGCCATCGCCATCGTTCTGTTGCCGTCGCCGTCGTCGTGCTCTTATGTTACCGTCGCCGTCGCACCTTCTGTTGTCGTCGTTGTTCACTTTATAAAGTATTGTTCATTGATTTTGGTGGTGCTACTGTTTTAGTATTAGTTTGTATGATTTGATTTTGGTTTTTTTGTTTGTAATATGATTTTGATTCTTAATGTTCTTTGATTTGTTTTGGAATTCTTTTTTATTCCTTTGCTATTTTATTTTTATTTGATTTTCCCTTGATTTTGGTTTTATTTTTATGTGAAATTGTTGAGGCAAATTAAATATAAAAGGTTCTTTTTTCAAAATAATTTACATAAATATAAATATGAATCGGTTTCGGTTAAACCCGTGAACCGAACCGGTTAAACCGGTGAACCGAACCGTATGTAACCGATTTGAAACGGTTCGGTTTCGGTTCACATAATTAACTAACCGGTTGACCGGTTAACCGGTTTATTTCACGGTTCGGTTCACCGAACCGTGAATGAACACCCCTAATTACTACTACTTAATCATATGGGTAACATACAAATATACAACTATACTATAAACAAGCCCATAAGCACCTGCTGGAGGTTTGATACCCCTTACAACAAGGGCATATTGGCTACTCTTGCAAGTTGGAATATGGTGATCTCTCATATTCCTCCATTACCTCAAATAATAATCATGTACGGATTATATATTAAAAATACAAAAATTAAGATGTTAACTAGTTTAACGAGTAAAACTAATCGAAATAATAGTATTACTAATAACTAAAGTCAAAATCTATCGATACAAAATTTTATTGGACTCCCTTTACGTACACATTAAAACTGACTTTAGGTGTTCACAATAAAATTGAAAAAAGAATGTCGTATTTAATGTGACCTATTTGGTCACCACACTCTAAATGTATGTAAATGTAGATGGTATAAACCGATAATGATGTAGTTTTACCAATCTTACAACCTAGCCAAATCTTATAATTTGATCGACTATTTCTCTCATATAAGTCGATACTATTGTAGCTATTTTATTTCTGTTAGAGTATAAGATTATTAACCGATGAATCTCAACCATTATTTTAAGATTTTGGTTGACATTTTCTTCTATGAGCATTAGGTATGCGAAAGGATGCACGACATCCGCCCTTCAAGTCTAAAGAAAATTTGGGTGAAGACGTGTTAAAATATAAAATTATTAAATGAGCCTTAACTATTACCATAAGATTTTGATCGACATAATCTTCTCACAATTGGCTCTGTTTGACAAGTCATTTCAGGTACTTGTTTTGACTAAAATAGTTTTTTGACAAAAAATTTCAGGTAACTGATTTCTTTACATGTGTTTGGCAAATAGCTTATTTGCCTAAATAAGCTACCTGACACGAAATGCGCGCTACATAGAGTAGCATTTGAGATTTCACGTACCTGAAATAGTATCATGTTACTTTTTTACCCTTTCAATCTATAATATTAAATAATTATCATACCTTCTTTTATGTAATTTCACAAAAAGTTAGTTACCTTTTCAGCTAATTTGTCAAATATTGTTAATAAAATGAGTTATTATATCAGGTACAGCTACCTTATCAGCTATTTTTTCAGGTTTTAGTTACTTTTTAATTTTTAGCTAATTTTTTAGATTTTAGTTACCTTTTCAGCTAGTTTTACCAAGTTAATCATATATTAATGATAATATTTCTTACCGTTTAACAAATAAAGACAAAAAAAAGAAAATTAAGTTACGAATTCATATTGGTGTTCAAGTTTGGTTGAGCAATGAGTATTGAGTAGTGGGACGACCAATTAAATAATGCAACTATGCAAGGACGCGTATAGTAAGTACACTACTATGGTACCTTGGTCAACTCTATTAGTTATGTAATACTCCTAATACCAAAATTATGTACTAGTATTATGGTTGATTAGTGGAGTATTAGCATATAATCATGTTTACAATCATGTTCACAAAACATACATACACTCGCACTCAAGTGGTCAACGATATTTAATTCTAATCAATATCAATCTATCTATCTATATTATTAAAGGAAGTTTTTTTCGACCGATTACAGAGTCTCCAACTTTTCGAAAACACTTCAGCATTCCAAATTATACAAACTACCTAAATATATTCATGTATTTCCATTGTACGCAAAATTAGCATATAAAAAATAATATAATTAAATCTGAAGATTATAAAATTCTACCATGAAAGTTAGATTGGATAAAATTAATGTACAGAAACCTAAACAAACACTATTACGTTAATATGTTTATATATATATATATATATATATATATATATATATATATACATGTATTTTCATTCAAAAATTAATAATCATCACTTCACGTTATATTATTTTTATTTATGTTTCTTACTTTTGTTGTGTTTATTTATTTGAATCTTGCGGTTTATATTGTGTTTAAATCTTATTGTAGCAAGCAAGACTTCTTTCAAAGGACATACTGTATAATTATCCATTAAAATTAGAAATAAAATATTTGTTAATATTATATTATGACGTTAAAGGATTATTATGAATAATAAGTTTATCTAATTATCCCGGACTGGAAACATAGAAGGACGGATCTGTAAGAACACGTCGTAGGAAGCGAATCGGAAGAACAAAGGCCGGAGAAGTTGAGATTTGCGTAGTTCGTAGATGAACAAGGGTTGTCGAAAAATATATTAGGCACTTCGTTCCAATTTGCATGGTAAGTAGTAAACGAGTCCTTTATGAATGTAGTGATTAGGCATATTAGTTACAATAAAGATGTCAAGGAACGTGTCAGGCAATCACTTTTTATTGTCGTTCAAGTATAAAACTTTAATTATAGTAATGATAGTATTAGGATTTTTAATATTTAAAAATAGATAATGTTTTAATTTTACTTAAAAGATAATGAAGATATCCTACTTTTGGAAAAAAAAAAATTAAATACTTAAAATTAATACTCGCTTGCCATGATCATTGACAGTAAACCAATCTACATACGGACTACATGTATAATTACATACGGAATGCATTTTGACACTAGCTTAGCTAAGTTTTGTTTGATATAAATTTAGAGTCATGCGTAAGCTTAACTAAGTTTTGTTTGCTGCAAATTTAGAGCCATGTGTAAGAAGTACTGAGTCGTATAGAAATTTTCTTCTACTATGACAATCCCTTATACTCCCTCCTAGTCACTCATTTCTTCCCCTTTCCCTTTTACACAAAAATTAAGGAAATGAATTTGGACCACACAAAACATATTACCCCACATACAAATGAATTTAGACCACACAAAACACACAACCCCACATCCAAAAAGGGAAAGAGGGAAGAAAACCCGACTTACCCAATAAGAAAAGAGGGAAGAAATGACCGACTAGGAGGGAGTACTATTCTTGACTTTGTTCGTAGCAGGTTTTTTTTTGTTAACTTTCTTTTTGCTTATGAGATTAATTTGGAATATCTATTTTTGATTCTTTTAGGCGTATAGTCAGCAATTTTTAATAGTTTATAGTTGGTAAGGTAAATCTTTCACCAATCACTACAAAGCAGTGCATATGGGATATATTTTGCGTAATTTTATCTATTCCGTAATTAAATAGTCATTTAAATTTAATAAAGTTGGTAACTTAAGAAAATTAATTAGATTATAATAGTTCACATTAAATTAGATAGAATGAACAAATAGGTAGCTAATCGATTTAAGGAAAGTTTTTTAAAATATATTAGTTTGATAAAGTTAACAAGAAATATTGAATTAACTGTGAAATATTAACAACGGGAGTAGTGAATGTTGTGTCTTATAATTTGGTTGATAAATTTTACATCTATATCATACAAAAATAGCGTGAATAGTCAAAGTAATAATAGTAACTGAGCGAGTAATCAAAATAAAAGTATTAATCAGGGATGTAGTGAAAGACTAAAAGTAATTATATTAACCACGAGAGTAATGAATATGTCTCATAATTAGGCAAGTATAACTTAATTCTATAATTGTGTTTCAAAAAAATAAAATTTAATAGGTAAATAATGGTACCCCAAGTGGAGTCGAGCACCAAACCTAAATCTCCAAGTTTTTTCAAACACTTTAATAAAATAAATAAAAAGTATAACATTCAGATAGAATAAATAAAAAATATGTAAGTTAAATTTATATTATTTAGAGGTCATGAAATTTTTACCGTAGATGGATTTTGCAATCAAGGTATTACTCAAATCCCAATTTGTAGTTGACCCTTAAGAATCCTGATTGGAGATAATATAGTATTTACCCATTGTACTCTTTACTCTTTAACAATGTTTATTGCCTAACACTAATATTAACCGATTTAACCATTGAAGAGAAGTGAGAACCATACATATTCATTGGAGTTAGTGCTACTATATATAGTGGTATCTAATTTAGAGAACATATAAAACAATGCAGACGAGCTACTATGTACAATTGAAAGCACACACATACCATAAATTTAAAATTGTTCTACAATAATATATCAATCAAAACATATGTAAACAGGTCGGGACACAGACATGAATAATAATATAGTTATTTAAAATTGGTCTACAAAGCTTAATTCTTAGGTACACTAGATCATTTTTCTTTGTGATTGTATCAATCAATAAATATGTAAGCCTTTTTGAGTAATTGTAAGGTTGGTAAAATATGGTTAAAATAAAAATTGTATCAATTTATCAATATTATTTCTTAAAAAATATATTTGATTGTTATAGTTTTAAAGAACTATTTCCATTGACTAAATAACAATACTTTATCTGTTCTTATAAGGAATACTTTATTTCCTTAACTACATTTTTGTTTATTTCTTCAACCACATAGGGAATGATTGGGAGTCGGGGGAAGCAGAGGCGGAGCCAGGATTTATAATATGGGGTAGCGGAATTATTGTAGCCATTTTTTCTTCTCTAAAGTGGCGCGAACAAAATAATGTCGATTTGTTAGCAAATTTGCTACTCGCTTTCTTATTATTCCATAAAACTAACATATTTGAATTTGAAAATATGATAAAAGTTTTTCAATTATAAATTTGTTAGTTTTTACCTAATTAAGATTACTTGCAGTAGCCTTTGCCAATTTTGTTCTTTCGATAGTACTCCTTTTCATTCATCAGTTTTTTTACGTTTACTTTTGGTACATACTAATATTTAGGACATAATATGCATGTGACTTATAAGGGGACTTAATTTGTTTTTGGGGTTAGTTTTACGAAATAAATTAACCTTGAAAAAAACCGTAAAAAATCTCTTAAATATATCAAAGAAAAAACCTTCAGAATCTAATGAGTAAATTGAAATAATGACAGACTTTGGGCCAGCCACTTCCATCCTAATTGTATCTAGCCGCTCAAACCTCAATAAAAAAGATGGACAAAATGGAAAATAAACGAAATGAAGAAAGTTGTGCTATGTAAAATAAATAAATGAAGAAAGAGGGCAACGAAGGATCGAACTCCCGACCTTTCCCCTACCATCTAGATACACAATAAACCAGTCTACCACTGGAATACACATGCTACTTAATTGGTCCTGCATTTATTTAACAGTAATCGAGATATTTGGGGTAGCGAACAATCACCTTCTTCATCAATTTTTTTGGGTTTGGGGTAGCGGATGCTACCCCTTGCTCCTATGTAGCTCCGCCCCAGGTGAGAAGCATGTAAGATGAGAGTAAGAAGAGGGTTGTTCGTGGATGGTCTGCATTCCACTTATTTGGCTCCCAAAGCAAATTGAGTGAGAATGCTAAGCGAGAGTGAAACCAGATTATTTAATTTTATTAAGTAAAAGAATATAATTTTCTTTAAAAGTCGAATTAATATCAAATTTAACCGCTTGTGATAAAATTTGATTATTAGGATATAAAAGAATTAATAAAATTTAATTGATGTTAATATTATATTTTTCAAAGTTAATAAGTTAAGGATCAAACTTCATATATGTACTTAAAGGTTACTATAAGTTTATCGTAATAAGTCAAACGCTCAAATTTCAAAAGTTTAATTCTATAATTTTATTGCTATAGAAAATTTAATAAATGACGTTAGTATAGACCCGTGCATCGCAAGGGCATGAAATCTAGTATATATATAAAAGAGGCTTTTTTCAAGGCACGTGAGTGACTCCACCTTTATAGAATTGCTATATCCCGCCCCCTTATTACTCATCCCGCCCCCTATTTTCATTTTATTTTCCATTTTTGCCCTTCTCTCTAAAAAATCTCTCTTAAATTTATTTTTTCTTTTGTTTCAATAATGAGTGACGGTAATGATTTTTATGAGTATCTTTTTTACGTCGTCATACAATAATTATGATAACGAACCTCGATTTGCAAACGGGTGGAATGCGCAACAACATTATCGTTATAGCGATGAATACGCTAATTATGCTTACGGCGAGGATAGCGGGTTTGATGAAGGGGACGACAATACGGGTCACGAAAATGACGAGGAGGAACGGGTTAACACGGAAACCACGGAAAACACGGAAAACGAGGCCGGAAATGCGACGGTAAAATTCGATTTACGAAATTTGTTTTTTTTTTTAAGTCAACTTATGCTATCGTGTCAGATTCGCGTAACAAGCATGGCCAAAACGTGTGAAATACACGAATTAGCCATGGCCAATTCGTGCAGATCACACGTTTTGGCCCAGGCCCAGACGTGTGATCCACACGAATGGACCCAGGCCAAAACGTGTGATCTGCACGAATTGGCCCAGGCTGATTCGTGTATTTCACACGTTTTGGCCCAGGCCCATTCGTGTAATTAGGTTTTTTTTTTTTTTTTTTAAATTGTTAGTCGTATTTTTTTTTTTAAAAAACAAAATGTATTTAATATATATAATTTTTAATGGAATTAATTAGGAAAATAAAGAAGGACCGACGGGGGATGGTGTGAATTACGGCGATTCTTTTATCTTCGAAAATCCATTTACAACGTTTGAGGAAGCATTTGATAAATGTAATGATGTTGCTTACGGATTGGGTTTCATTTGTTAAAACACACGTATCACATGGAAAAGCGTCCCCCGTTCAAATTGATCACATGTGATCGGTATGGACCTTATAAAAGCAATGCCAAGAATCCGGAGAAACCGTTAAGGAAATCAGCTACAAAAAAATTTATGTGTCGATTTGCATTGAAAGTGGTTAAAAGAGGTTTGGCAATGTGGGTAGTGGTTCCAAAATGTGGGTTTCACAATCACTCTTTTGGAGAGTTCCTTGAAGGTCATAGACGTAGAGCACAATTTAATGATGAACAAAAGGAATTTATTAAGCAACAGCGTAAGTCTCATGTCAAACCGGGGATGGTTAGAAATGCTTTCACACGTTTGTTTCCTGATCAACCGGCACCGCGCTTGAAACAAATATACAATGAAAATGCCAGACTTAGTGCAAAAGATAGAGACGGGAGGAATAGTGTGCAATATATGTTGCACTTGGCCACCGAAACTGGATATATCCGTGATTTCATGGTAAATGAGGAAACAAGAGCTCTTGAACGTGTTTGGTTTGTTCACCCCGAGGCAGCCCAAATGTTTAAAGCATGGCCAAATGTGATTTTGATAGACTCTACGTATAAAACCAACAAATATGGGCTTATTTTGGTCCAATGTGTTGGTGTCACTCCCGTTGGCAAAAGTTTTTTAATAGGGTATGCATTGATAATGAGAGAATCAACCGATGGTTATACTTGGATTTTGAGGAGGCTGAAATCTTTGTTGGAACCTTGTGTGAAACCGACGGTCATTGTCACTGATCACGAAGGCGGTCTACTTGCATCACTTCCCCATGTATTTCCAACAACTCCGCATTTCTTGTGTTTGTGGCATATTTACAATGCAGTTGAGACGAAAGCTACAAAGTTGCGAAAAGATGGAACTTTTGGAAAACGTATAGCACATGGTGTTTGGAAGAAAGTGGTTGAAGCAAAAACGTTTGATGA